>VMDO01016750.1:0-46881 GCA_007922755.1 Pedetes capensis | reverse complement strand
TCTGACTCATAGCGACCCTCATAGGGTTTTCAATGGCTGACTATTTCGGGATTGCCTTGGGAGTGGATTGCCAGGCCCTTCTCCCATTTTTGCAGTGTTGGGAATTGAACTAGGGACCTGAGAGACTGCAGCGCAGCGCTCTACCAACTGAGCTAAATCCCAGCCCCTCATTGGATTAGGTGGACACTAAGTGAGAAAATAAAGGCCCATAATAAGGGCAGAAGTCATCCCTGCCATTTCTCTGGGTTCCGTGTACCATTGCTGTATACTGACCTCACCGCTCTGGGTACTGAACTGAGCATGTTGTGGTTAGGTGCCATCAAGTCCAGTCTGACTCATAGCGACCCTCATAGGGTTTTCAATGGCTGATTGTTTCAGGATTGCTTCAAGGAGTGGATCGCCACACCCTTCTCCCATGTTTGCCGTGCTGATGATCGGACCTGGGCCCTCAGAGACTGCAGAGTGTTGCTCTACCAACCAATCCAAACCCCAGCCCGCACTGAGCCTGTTACATATGCTCATTTCTCCTAGTCATTGAATTAGTTTCCCATAGCTGCTAACCAATAATGACAAACTTCATGGCTTAAACATAAAAACTTTTTCTTTCCATCCTGGAGGCCAGAAGTCCAAAACCAAGGTCCTGCTGGGCTGGAGGCTCTGGGGAGGCCTCACCAGCATCTGGTGGCCGCCAACTACCTTTGGCTTGTGGCTGCATCTCTCTAACCTCAGCCTCTGTGCTCACATAGCTGCCTTCCATCTCTCCTGCTCTCTGCCTGCCTCTGTGTGTCCCTCAAAAGGGCACTGTCATTGGATTTAGGGCCCACAGGGACACTCGAAGACGATTTCTTCTGGAGTTCCCAAATTTAATTACATTTGCAAAGACCCCTTTTCTGAATGTGGTCACATTCAGAGTTTTGACAGGAATACCTTCAGGGGGCATTTTCCCACCTCCTCCAGGGCCCAGCCTGCAGCTGTAGCCCTGTGGCATCCGATCCCATCAGATCTGGGAAGCTAAGGAGGGTGGGGCCTGGTTAGTACTAGGATGGGAGACCTAGGAACACCAGGTGCTGCAGGCTTGGGAGATGGCCCTGGCAACCCACTCCCAAAAATCAATCCACCATTGAAAACCCTATGAACAGCAGAGAAGCACTGACAATAGTGTTTCGCCTGTTGTATGTAGGGTCGCTATGAGTCGGATACCAACTTGGTGGCACCTAACAATAACAACAACCCAGGACCCAACAAGGCAGTGACTACTATTTCCTGCACATGTCAGCTGGAGCACGGAGGCCTGGAGAAGGTGAGCAGCACCCCCTCCGCCCCCCCGCCCCCCCGAGGCAGCCAGCAATAGGCAGACTCGCCTACAGGCCCCACCGCATTCTGCACCATCTTACCACAGCCGCCATTGGTAGACAGTGGGCTCTGTGGGGCGGCCCATTTCCTCACTCTTCAGTGGAGCCTTATCTGCTACCAGTGGTACTGACTTGTGGCCCAAGGAGCTCCTGAGCTCACAGTCAGGGCAGGAAGCAGCCTGAGGACACCTGAGCCCCCAACCATGTACACAGAGGTGCCAGGGGCCCCGCCTCATGGCACCTGGCCATCCTCCCCACCCTCACCTTAGGTGGTCTGGATGAGTTAGGGTTCATGCTGGTCGGAGCAGAGTGAGCCCCCTGAGAGAAGAGAGAGGCCAGCACAGCCGGGAATCTTCCTTGCTAGAGAGCCCCACGATACAGTGGGACACACTGAGATCTCTTTTCTGGAGGCTGCCAGTGGAGGCTGTGCTAGGAGACTTCGACGTGAGCTGCGACCTCATTGGCGTCGGTCAACAATGCAGCACTGTTCCACACCGGGCTGTGCCCATTCACTATCATCAAAGAGGCCCTCGCTAAAGGTCATCTTATTTTAGAACTGGAAAGGATATAGCCACCCTTGAGGGCATGGCCCTCATTTAGAAGCAGGACATTGAAGGCCCCAGCACCCAAGAGACCTGCCCCGAGCACAGAGTGGCTCTCAGTTCCACGTCCACCAAGTGACCTCCGTGGCGGGGTTCACTTCCTGCCCTCACCCCGAGCTGCACTCTGAGGGCATCTCCATTCACTCCCCAGTGCAGGAGGAGGCTCCCGTGGAGTCTTGGTGGGGTGCCACCACAAAGGCCACACAAAGCTTGGGCTTTGTTCTTGTAACCACTGGAGCGGCCTCAGGCTCTCGCGCTCCTTCTCTGCAGCCTGGTGACATTTCCCGCCCACAGTCTTCAAAGGGAGCAGCGGCTTTGAGAAGCTCACATCTTGGGGGCTCTCTGTAGGAGCCCTCACCCCATGTAACCCACGAAGGCAGCAGAAATGTTGACGGGGGGGGGGCTCTCTGTGTCCCATTTCCGACTGTAGGGCGCGGTGGCCTCCAGCGCAGGGGAGTTTCAAAGAGTGAGGGTGAGCGTGTCCTTCACCCACAGACATGGACAGGGCGACAGCCCTGCTGGGAGGCCCTGGTAGAAGGAAACCCTGCCCCACAGGACCTCACCATCTGGCAGGAGACCAAGCCATGAGGGCTCCGTGTTGGGGTGCTATGGGGCCTGAGGCATGCTGGGGAATAGAGAGGGGAGGGAGTTCGGAGGGGTCCCCTGGAGGAGCTGGCAGCGAGTGCGAGCCGTGAGGGATTGCCAGGGTCACCTAGACATGGGAGGAGCGGGAGGAGCTCCAGGCACAGGACGGGGCTGGGAGGTTCGTGGCCTGAGGCTCCGGTGGCCACTGTAACAGGTCACCAGCAACGGAGTGGCTTAAAACAACACCCACTTATTCTCTCCCCTCTGGAGGTCAGAATACAGAACTGGGCTGTCACAGGGCTGTCCTCCGAGGCTCAGGGAGAGAGACCCTTCCTCACTTCCCCAGATGCTGGTGGCCCGTCCCATCTTTTCCCTGGGTCTTCTCTGCTGCCTCTTTTCTAGCTGTGCCAAATCTCCCTCCACCCCTGCCCCTCCTGTGGGTACATGGTGACGGCGTTCACGCTCACCTAGATGACCTAGGTGATCTCTCCGTCTCAAAATCTTTCACTTAGTCACATCCACAGAGATCCCTTTCCTGGCTGAAGGAATTGGGCCCTAATGTCCCGGGTGCCATTCTTTTTTTTTGGGGGGGGGGTACTGTAGGTGGAACCCAGGGCCTCGCACTTGCATGCTCTGCAAGTGCTGGACCACTGAGCTGCAACCTCAGCCCATTTTTTTATTTTTTGAGACAGGGTTTCGCTAAGCTACACAGACTTCCTCTGGTCTCGAACTTGCAATCCTCCTGTCTCTGCCTCCTAAGCCACTGGGATTACAGGCGTGCACCACCGCGCCTGGCCCAGGTGCCATTCTTCAGCCTGCACTGTGGTGTGTGAGTAAAGCCATCGGTGTGGGGCTTTCTGGGGGGCACTGAGTCTGGGAGCAAGAGGAGGCTCTAGGCTGTGAGGGGCCTGCGGGGTCCTCCTAGGAAGACCAGGTGTGGCCAGACACCCAGACCTTTACTGGGAGCCACATTAGCCATGCCAGGAGTCCGTCTCCCCCTCTAGGCTGAGGCGGGTGGAAGCAACCATCAGTCTGGCCTCGGCATCGTCCATCTTACCATGCAGGCTCAGTCACCAGAGTCACTTGCAAGTCCAGGGACAGGAAAGGCTGCATTTCTCCTAAGACGTTTTTAGTCTCTTTTTCAGGTGCAACATGGGGTTGATTCTGAAGCAAAACACAGCTGGCGGGGACCCACAGCTGCCTTGTCACGCTCAGGGAGCGTCGCCTCCGAAACAATGGCCGCTGCCTGTGTTCAGCTCACCATGGGGACCTGTGTTCCCCCTGGGTCCATCCTGCTACAGGTTTGAACTGAAGCCAGAGCCTTGAACACCTCAGGCACCAATAAGGTGGTTTAGATTATCGTTGGATGCACTGACTGAGTGACCAGTACATAGAACCTAACACCATACCTGAGCCAAACTCCACAGATCCTCAGCTTGACCCCCTTGGCCTACCTACCCGGGCGAATTACTGTGGGGCATCACCCAGCTGCTGGACTCACTCTGGCTGTGAGTGGGAATCAGCCACCAAAGACCCATCATCAGGTGAGGGGGAGCCGAGCACCCAAGAGCCACGCCATCTGCAAAGTAGGCTGATGCCCACAGCTGCTCTGAGAAACCTTGAGAAAGGCAGGCTCAGAGGCTGATGCCCATGGTGGCTCCTTGCTTCTTTCTTCCCAGTGAAGACGTCGACTCCAAGTGCTTGCTCCAACAGCTCTTTATTGTTTCCTTGTCTGTTCCGGTCAATGGGATGGACCCAGACTGCTCCATGTACCACTCTCATATACTCTCCAGGGGCTAGCTGGGGACCAATCAGAGACAGTCACCCCATATGGTTTTGGCCAATAAGAGGGGATATGCAAATTTGGTTTTGTAAAAGTAGCCAATCAGGGATGGTTCCAGAATGGTCCAATCAGCAGCCATTCAGGGGTTTGGAAACAGCCAATCGATGTCGAGGGGTCTGAGGCGAGGCATTGGACGCCAGCGCCATCTTTGGGAGCTCGACGACCCTGAGTTCCTGGATGTAGGGCAAAGGTGACTGCCTGGGGAAAAAGCCTCAGTCCTCCAAGGGGCCTAGATAGGCCCTGGGGTGAACTGCCTCTCTAGGCAGTGCCCTACAAATTACCTCTTCCCTTGCTTTTCCTTCGAGACGCCGAAGCTCTACCATGCTTTGAACATTTAGCGCTTCTTTCTATTGCAGACCCAGTGGGCCCCATCCTGGGATGGGTCAGGGCAATCTCTTGTGAGAATTCCCCTTCTGCCACTTTTGGGGCTCCCTCAGTCATGGGCTCCTCCAAAGGATCATAACAGCTGTGGAAGAATTCACTGAGTCCTCCACACCCAGTTCTTTTCCCAGGGGAAGGTGAGGAAGCTCAGAGAGGGTCCCCAGGCACCTGGCCAAGCCCGGCACCAAGCCTACTCTCTTAGCTGCCATGCTCCTGGCTTCGCACATTCATCTCCCAGGGGATCTTCAGAGGCAGGGAGCCCCCACACCTCCCAGCTCAGTGAGCTGTTGTTAGAATCGCCAGTCGGCATGGGTGCAGTTGAGGACTTGGATTACCATTTGTCCAGCTGTCCCCACCTTGTTAGCTTGTGTCCACCCAAGTGAACAAGGGCAGATGCATGGGGAAGGAAATGTCATGAGAGTCCCCACCCCTGGACACAGGCCTTCGGTCTCAGGTCCCAGCATCCCTTCTTTACGCTCCCCCAGGCCCTTTTTTCTTCCAAGTTTGAATGAGGCAGCAGGGGTGACAGGAAGAATCCTTCACGCGGGTACCTGGCGCCTTCTGAGATAGGGAGAAGGGTCTTCGGGCTGGAAATTTAAATAAAGAGCTGTTCCCCTTCTAATTTAATTGCATCTCCGCCAGTAATTCAGGAACCATCATTTGCACACACATTTCTGCAAGGCTTTTCAAAGAATTTAAACCCACCATTTACAATTCTCATTACGGTAGGAAATGGTCCCTTTGGGGTCCAACCGTTTTCTCTTTGGTCTCTCAGCCCCGCAAGGTATGGATTTCAATTTGGAGCTTTCCACATGGAAACTCAGGGAGCTCAGCCTCGCAGGTGGCTCTCTCCCCCTCGCAGGGCGGCCATGCTCATTTCCAAGTCATATGAGCGGGAGAAAACATTCATCAAACTTCCGCGGAGTAATAGGTCCTCGCTGCTGGGATTAAACGCAACAGGTAGAGAGAATTGCATTTAATGCATATTTATTGGAGGGCTCTCCATTTGCTGAGGAACATTAGGACAATTGGTAACAAACTTTCCGTTGATTTATGTGAGCGCATACAAAAGCGAAGGAAGGGCCCATGCCTTCCTCTAGCCATGATTGCGTTTCCCGGGAGCCTCTCACTTCCAGATGATCTTGTTAGGTATCGCTAGGAACTGATACATTTGCATACCCTGAATGCTAAATCTCAGAAAATACTTAGCCGCCAATTAGCACTATCAAGTCTTTCGCTAATTAATCAGTCACGACCAAGTGGCTCCAGGTGTGTTCCTGTGGCTGCGTGTCAGCTGAGCTTTGTACTTATTCATCTTGATGGCCCTCCAGTCCGCGCACAAGGCTCCTCCAGGGTGATAGAAGACTGCGGGCGCAGTGAGGACCCAAACCCGTGTCAGTTGTGACTCCTTGGGCCAGCTGATTAAATTGAGTCCCAGTTCTGTTCTTACTTCCTGGCACATTCAGCTTCAGCAATTGCTCAGGGTCTAGAAGACTCTGGCCTTGCCAAGCCTCTGGGTGTCACACTGGGTCCCAGAGACCCGGATAATGAATGGGAGGCGTTCTCGCTGAGTCCACAGCATGCTGGCCCCACAGACAGAGAGACAGGTCTCAGGCACAAGCAAGTGGGGTGTACAGCCAGGAAGGAAGCAAAGACCCTGAAGTCTGGAAGGGTTGGGGTGAGACTGGTGAAAGAAGAGATTGAGGAAGGAGTCAGGAGAGAGTCTTTGTCACCCAAGTCCTCTCGGGAACGAACCTGGCAGGACGGAAGGACGTCTCACAAAGGTCAAGGCTGGGGTTGCAGACTTGAGCACCTTATAAAGCACTGAATACCTCATGTCTGACAGGGGCACAGAAGATGCCCCAGGACAGAGGGACACTGGCTCAGGGTATCACTGAGGCGATTCCCACCCAGCGCCAGCCCTAACGCACATCCGCCCAGGACGTCCTCCATTGGGCTGCTGGCCTCCCTCCCAGCATGGAGCCTGAGGTGTTCCTTCAGACCCAGCTTAGAGATTCCCTTACTGACTTCTTCCTGCCTTCAGAGCCCTGTCTACACGGCCACCTACGGGTCTGATGTTCCAGACCTGGGTCTGTGCTTAATTTGTCTATTTGGGGAAGAGGAGCGTCGAGCAGTGGACTAATTGTTCTGATTCCCAGAGACCCAGATAATGAATGAGCTGTCCCCCAGCCAACCCTGTGCAGAGACAGGCCAGAAGCCCACCCCCATCTCCCACCAGCACTACAGTGATTACTTCCGGGAGCCTGCCTGTTTGGAGGGCTTAAAGTTCATTAAGAGTTTAAATAAATCCATTCGTTTATGTGTACCTTCGAGTTTCCTGTAATCACCTTCATTACATTTTAAAATGGGGTTGGGGAGGGTAGTAATTAGGGAGAATGTGCTCCGGCCAGGGGCACGTTGAGTTGCACACAAATATGTCACCTTGTCACACTCCCCCAGTTTGTGGAAGTGACTCGGACATGAACTTCAGCCAGGGTGGTGAATCACAGCCTGCAGAGACGTGGAGGAAGGAGGCTCAGAGAGCTCTGGAAGAAGGGAGGGAGGGAGGGAGGGAGAAGGGAGAAAGGAAGGAAGGAAGGAAGGAAGGAAGGAAGGAAGGAAGGAAGGAAGGAAGGAAGGGCCCTGTGGCTAGAGAGGAAGACAGGAGAGCTTCTGCCCTGGCATCAGGTAACACGTGCCTGTAGACCTGAGCTTCACTTCCCAGACTGCTTCCAAGGATTCCAGGCTCTTTACCCAGCGTCATCCTTGGCCTGCTGTGCACCAAACCCACTTTGTGCCCGTAAAGGTTTGAAGATCTGCACAGAAGCTTCCGTGAGGGTTTCTGATGACGGATGAAGACATTGGATAATTGCTCCTTACTTGGCCCAGCTCTAGGAAGACATAGTCCATAATATTATAATGTGGTTAGTTTAGACATTTCATTACACAGAATATTGTCAACGGAATTCAGAGGAAAGCATATTTCTGTAATGCCGTAATGGATAAGGCTTGATTTTAAATGTTCCACAATAAAAGCCTACGTATCATGAATTCAGCTGTTGAGGCAGATAGATTCTTATTTGCTTAGACTGCCTAGGCATCGCGTAATGTGTGTTGTAAACTAGTTTCTAATGAAATCTGCAAATAAAATCTCAGATTGGGAGTGCCTGCTGCATAGAGTGGAAATTTCCCAAGTTTCTCGATTTGGGTCTTTGACTTTCCGTTCTTCCTGGCACTGACTGAAGAGCTTTGGTCCCCTCTCTGAAGGGAAGGGACACACCGTCTGAAGCGATCTCCAGAGGCTCTCTGGATGCACCTCTGGATCTCAGCTTCAGCCATGGGTCACCACCCACAGCCAGGGTCCTCCGGTGGGCCCCGTACCTATTGATTCTGACCCCTGCTCATTGCTTCCATCCTATGCCAAGGTCAAGCTGCCCTAACGAAGCCGTCCACAGCTGCCTTAGAGGCTGGCGTTGAGGATAAAATCAGCTTGCACATGAGCTGGGCCTGTGCCTGCTCTGGAACACTCTGACCCGGGGCAGAGCCTCAGAGGGCTTTGTTCTCCGCCACGTCTCCAGGCACCTGGGGCCCCGCTGTACCTGGGAGGCCCCTCTGGGTCAGCTTTGGGAAAAGCCACCCCTGTGTATCCTGGGAGCTCTTCTGCCCGGAGGTTGGCCATGGGAAGGCATCATGGGAGCGAGCAGCTAAGATGGTTCACAGCTGGTACCAGGGCCCCAGGGCAGACCTGGCCAAAGACTTGGGAGGACTGCAGGGGCCACTGAGCAGCAGGCTTTGGACCTGAGCCTGGATCCTGTGGGTTTCTCCTCGGCGTGACGGAGTGGGGGTGTTGGGAAACACTGCGCCCTCGCAGGCGGCTGGAAAGAGAGTCTGTGCACCGCACCTACATTCCGTCAGATTGAGTCCCAGTGCAGGATGAGGGGCTGTGGTCAGAACTAGAATTGTCCTGTTAAAATGGAGATGAGGGACGAGAAAGAGGCAGCACAGGTCCCATGGCTGTCCATTGTCCTGCCTCTACCTCGCTTTGTCTTAAACACACACTTGGCTGGAGAAGAGCTGGGGTTGGGGGACAGCCAGGGTAGGGGTGAGGGGAGGAGGCCCAGCTCCTTGTTGGGGTCCCTGAGTCTGGCATCATCCTCTGTGCACCTCCCTGTCCATAGGAATAGGCTCTGGGCACATGACAGACGTGCCTGGACCAGCTGGGGGAAGGCTGAGGACTGGGGACAGGAGCCTGCACTGGAGAAGGTCAGATCGGACACAAAGGCAGAGCAGGAGGCAGATGGGGCGGTGAGAGGGGGCGGGACTGGGGGAAGGTCCCACACAGGAGAGGGGCAGTGGGGGCTCTGGGCCACTGGAGGTCTGCGACAGGCAGGTACCCAGGTTGGGTACTCTCTGAAGGTCATGTAGAGGACAGGTTGGCTAATAACCTTGCATCAGTTTGGAATGTTGTCACGGATGTTAAAATAAATATATGTCCCCTCTTTACACATCCCCGTGCTTCCACGGAATGTGATTAAAATTCACGTCTTAGCATTGGCACTCTGAGCAGGTAGCAGCCGGGAGCCCATGCCAAGGAGACCAATGGTCTGCCGGAGCAGGCAAGCCCTGTGATTTAGGATGATTACGGCTGGGCTGTAATGAATGCATATTAAGCCTTCCTTCTGAACCTATAGAACATTTGATTCATAAACAAATTACTCTGGGCCTGTAATGCAGGAGAAAGAAATAGCAGCTAATTTAACCAGTGAATCAATGTTGAGACAGCGCCGAGTGGATCGTGCGATAGGGAGCACAACAGAGAAAATGAGAGTCATAAGGAGAAGTAGGAATCCTCGCCAGCACGGCCCAGCCTGCCGGCCTCAGGGCTGGGGTCTGCAAGGAAGCCCTGCTTTGCTCTGGACCACATTGGACGAAGCCAAGCAGTAGTGGGGTGGCGGCCCTTCCAGGGTGGGGTGTCTCCCCTCTGAGCAAGGAACCCAGCCAGCCCGGACTGGGCAAGCGTCAGATGGCTTGTGCCAGCCACCCCAGTCACTGCTGCCCCACTGTGTTCTCCACCTGCCCTAGACGGGTGTGTGTGGGGGGGGCATCACAGGAAAAGCTGAGCTGTGGTGAGCCAGCCAGAAGCAGGATCCCGGCTCCCTTGCTGCCACTACAGGGCTGTGGCCAGATGGTGGAGTCCTTCTGAGCCTCAGAACTCTTTTTTTTTTTTTTTTTTTTTTTTTTTTTTTACTTTTTGAGACAGGGTCTCACTAAGTTATGCAGACTTCCTCTGGTCTCGAACTTGCGATCCTCCTGGCTCTGCCTCCCGAGCCGCTGGGATTACAGGCGTGCTCCACTGTGCCCAGCTAGAACTCACTTTTGGAGAAGGGACGGCGCCTGCGGAGCAGGGTGGCAGCCTATGGATCACAGGCTGCCGGGGCCCGCCATAGGAGCAAACTCTGAGTCTGGACACCGCATCTCGGCCCGGATGGCCCATGGGAAAGACCTCGCCTACTTCAGTTTCCCACCAGCAAACTGTGAGGATCAGGTACTGCAGCGAAGGGACAGCCCTTGTGCCTAACAAGCCCCAGCCCTGTCCCTGTTTCCTCGTGAGCTCCTCCCAAGCGCCTGCATCTGGGACACAGATGCCCAGCCCGCTCCCGGCTCCCCCAACCCCAGCATCAATGCTGTTTTCTTCTTCCCCACAAACCCGGCATCTCTTCTGCCAGTCAAGGGCATGAGCAACACGCTTCCTGATTCAGCTGGCATTGTTCCATGTCAGACGTCCCAGGACTCTGCAAGGAAGCTGTTTGAGTCTCCAGTCTGGTTTCCACGTCTCTCGGTTTATGCAGAGAGTTTTAAGCAGCTGTCTTCCAGAACACGTCCCACGGTGGGTGGTGAGTCTTCCTAGATGATGTGCAGGACAGAAAGATAGCTCCATTCCCACACCTGTCACCCACAGGGGGCCACAAGACCCACGGGGGGGGCATGTTCCTCTTTTTCAAGAATTCCTCAGCTCACAAGATGAGTGGGGTGAGCTACAGGTGGCGGTCTCTCCCATCGGCTCCTGCGTGGAGTCAGAGCTGCGGGCCATATTTCTTTCCTACATGTCTGTATTTCATCTGTCCAGTGCTGTCCCAACACCCAAATCTAATACTGCGAGTCCGAACATTACCTTGACTCGCTTGGCCCAGCAAGCCCCTGTCTTCTGATGCAGACCTGTCCCATTCAGCTTGACTTATCACTTCTTATTCCAAAAGACTTAGGGGGCGGGGCATCCCATTTCTGACAACATTATGCAAATGCCCGCATGCTAAAAATAGTTTGCACAATCCAGAAGGGCACGCCAAAATGTTCCATCACATTTGCTCAGCCTCTAAATCAAAATTTTATGACGGCGAAGCGTTTGCTCAGTCACCAGTCTGGTGATTTTTATGGGCTTCATTTTTCCGAAGGGAAAGAGGGAGGTGAAATAGGAGTCATTAGCCTGCGTTGCGGAGGGTAAACACAGGGAGCCAAAATAGGAAGCGCAAATGGTTTAAAGGTAACTGCACCGACTGGACGCAATCAAACAGAACAGAAGAAAGCACGGTCGCTCTTCATCAATGTCAGCCATGTGCAGGCGGCGGCTCAGGAGACCTGGGTCGCTGCACTCCCGCCAGAGCCTGGGTTTTAGTGGTTACTGGTTACGGTTCCAGGAGGAGGTCCCTGGGGCGTTCTGGATAACAGTTATTCCCCAGAGGCAGAATGGAGCTCCAGCCATGCTCTTCCCTCTGCAGAAGAGATGCAAGATGACCTCGGGCACCTCTGTCCTGGCAACCAGGAGCAACACATGATGCCCAGTGACTTGATGGGTGTGGACTCTGAGCGTCTGGCACACGGGACCTCCAGGGGCATTTGAGGGGCATTTGAGGTCTGAGGGATGTGTGTGCTCAGCCCAGGCCCTCAGAGCTCGCCACAAGGTTGGCCATGGGAAGGCATCATGGGAGCAAGTGGCTATGATGTTTCACAGCTGGTACCGGGGCCCCAGGGCAGAGCTGGCCAAAGACTTGGGAGGACTGCAGGGACTGCTGAGGAGCAGGCTTTTGACCTGAGCCTAGATCCTGTGGGTTTCTCTTTGGTGTGACAGGGTGGGGGTGTTGGGAAACACTGTGCCCTCTCAGGCAGCTGGAAAGGGAGTCTGTGCCCCCCACCGCACCTAGAGGCTTTCTGACGGGCACTCAGCCCCCTGCACTCTGCTCCTTGGGGGCAGCAGCCCTGTCTGCAAGCACCACCTCCTCCGGGAAGCCTCCTTGGACCCTCAGCCCCAGCTGGCCCCACTCCTGCCACATCTCCAGCCTCAGGCCTTCCCAGACCAGACGGGACCTCATTGTCCTTCACATAGGACCTTCCCCAATGCCTCCCTGAGGACAGAGATAGACACTCCCCCTGGCACCTTTCTCTGGGCTCCATGATGATGGAGCGCTCCACTGGGTGCACAATGAATGAATGAGTAAATGAATGAATGAAGGCATGAGCACACAGCATTTAGCTGGAAAGTTTTCTCAGGTAGCCTGGAGACTCAGAGGCCCCTGAATATACTCAGGGCGCTCCGTCTGAGTAACAGTGACCACCGAGGTTGCATGGCCCACACGTCCAGTGCTCTGTGAACACTTTACCCGCGGGTCTCTGTTAACTCCCCCTGACAGCTCAGGGGTCGGAGCCATTGCTGGCCCCACCTGGGACTCGAGGCTGCGAGGGCTTCCAGAGGCTAAGCCTCGGCTCCTCCTGGCTCTGACCTTGCTTCCTACCTCCACTTCCTTTCAGGGAGAGTGATGGCCAGGACCTGCCTCCGGAAGCTTCAGGGCTTTGCAAGAGGAATGAGGGGCTGTGACTTCTTGGGGTGACCATCTTCTTAGAATCGATGAGGGCCCTGGGCTGAGTAGCCCTCACACGTGTAGAAGGGGAGGCAAGAAGCCCCCAGAGATGTCAGCTCAAACCCAACAGGATGCTCAGGAGTGACAGCAGGGTGCCGAGGGGCTGGTTCCTCTACAGGCCTTTCATTAGTTCACTCATTCATTTGTTCAAGTAAGGAGCACTTTGGGCTAGGATTTAGCTCAGTTGGTAGACCACTGTGCTGCAGTCTCTGAGGTCCCAAGTTCAATTCCCAGCACCCCCAAAATGGGAGAAGGACCTGGCAATCCACTCCCAAGGCAATCCCGAAACAGTCAGCCATTGAAAACCCTATGAGGGTTGCTATGAGTCCGATACTGACTCCAGGGCACCTAACAACAAGGAGCACTTTAGTGCCTGCAGTCTCCAAAGAGACGGAGCCAACGGGAGGTGGGCACATGGGCACAGAGGCTTGCTGGAAGGAGCTGGTTATGGAGACGGGCAATCCAAAGCTGGGAGAGGCAGGCCAGCAGGCCAGAGACCAGGCTGGAGCCGAGGCTGTAGTTCAGGTCCGAAGGCCCATGGGCAGCAGAATTCCCTCTGGCCTAGAGGAAGGCAGACTTCTGTTCTCTTAAGGCTTTTGTTTTGTTTTGTTTTGCTTTTGCGGTACTGGGGGTTGAACCCAGGGCCTCGCGCCTGCATGCTCTGCAAGTGCTGGACCACTGAGCTGCACCCCAGCCCATTTTTTGACTTTTTGAGACAGGGTCTCACTAAGTTACACAGACTGCCTCTGTTCTCGAACTTGCGATCCTCCTGCCTCCGCCTCCCGAGCCGCTGGGATGACAGGTGTGCTCCACTGCGCCCGGCTTTTGTTTTCTTAAGGCCTTCAGCAGATTGGATGGGTCCTGCCCACGTGATGGAGGGCCATCTACCGTACTCAATCTGCTGGTGGACACGTTAATCTCATCCCAGACCATCCTCCTGGAGGTATTGGGGATGATGTTGGACCACATCTCCGGCCACCATGGCCCTGCCAAGTGGATACACAAACTGAGCCACCACAAGCTCCTACTCTAGTGAACTCTCAGGATCTCACCTTCCTTGACACGTGGTTTGAACATAAGTTGGACTCCCTCATGCGGTTTGCAGGGCTCGGTCACACTAGACAGTTTCCAGTTCTCCACCTGCCCCTGCAGCCGTAGCCCTGTGGCATCCGATCCCATCATATCTCAGAAGCTAAGCAGGGTCAGGCCTGGTTAGTCCTTGGATGGGAGACCACCTGGGAACACCAGATGCTGTAGGCTTGGGAGATGGACCTGGCAACCCACTCCCAAAAATCAACCTGCCATTGAAAACCCTATGAACAGCAGAGAAGCACTGACAATAGTGTTTCGCCTGTTGTACGTAGGGTCGCTATGAGTCGGACACCGACTCCCTGGCACCTAACAACAACAACCTGCCCCTGGCTCCTCAATGTGGTGCATCCATTGTGTGTCTCATACGCCTGCCCCCTGGCGGCCACCTCCCTGTGGGGTGCAGGACACAGCCTGCTTGTTTGGCCTTACTGACGCTCCCACCTGCATGAACTGTGTGGAGAAATCCGGGGCCACCTCTCAGTCACACTCACTTCTGCGACCCCCCAAGTAAAGCTCTCCTGAGATCACCTCCTCAGGTCATGCCTGAGACCCCAGGGCACAGGTCCTGACCTCCATGTGTACCCTAGGGCCTGTCAGTAATAAACCTTTGTTTCCACCTCGCATCTCTGCTGACCACCGAGGGATGCCGTCCATCGTAAGGTCCTAAATCAAAACCCTTCTCCCCAGGGGCTGGGATGCAGCCCCGGACGGACGGAACTGACTTGTTAGAGGTGAAGGCAGACAGTGCCCAGCACACATAATAAAGAAGCGAGTGCCACAGTTTGTTAGTGAGTCAGTGGCAGCTGCCATGAGCAGCAGACACAGCAAGTGTGGCAGTGGGAAGTGGTCATTGCGAGGGGGTCGAGATTGGCCTCCAGGAAGAGGAGCCTGAGAGCAGGGCCTGGAGGGCCACAGAGGGACTCCAGGGGAGGGGACTATGCAGGCAGAGGGACTGCCGCTGGGAATCCCTGGAGGAGCAGCAGGGAGCCTGGGCTATGGAGAGCACGGAGGTGGGGAATCACCAGAGCCAGTCTGAGGACCCCGAGGCTTCTCAGTCACACCAACCCCCAGCGTGGCGAGGTTATGTTAGGAAAAACGTGGACTCACCAGTCAGAAAACTCAGGCTCAACTCCTGCTGTCCACGCCCCAGCTGCGTGTGCTTCAGCGAGTCAGGGAGCGTCTCCTGTCTGGGTGCCCTTATCTATGGACGGAATGGGATGCTGATGGTGCCCCCTATGGAGGGAAACCGAGGGGTAACCACAGCGGCTGGGCTGCACTATCACAGATGTACCAACAGATGGATACAAGCTGCTTTTGCTTTTGTCCCTTCGTCTTTCTTGGGTTTTGAAAGTCTTCTAAAATTTGATTGAGTTGTCTTAAATTCTCTTATTAAATGGCAGGTCCCCCCTTCCCTATGCACCATGCCACTTCGTGTAGGAAAAGTGGGTGCCAAGAGAATGAACTTTTCAGCACACATGTGGGGACCTTTTGTGTGCCTGAGGGCACAAGGAATTGTCATCCAGGGTCGCTGATCAGGAACTGAGCCCTCTCACCAAGAAGGCACATGGGACTGTGGGAAAGAAGAACTTTCCCCATCCGGTCAGGCCGGTATTTTTCTCTCTCTCTTTCTCTCTCTCTCTCTCTCTCTCTCTCTCTCTCTCTCTCTTTTTTTTTTGTGGTGATGGCAACTCAGCCCAGGGCCTCATACATGCTGGGCAAGTGCTCTACCACCGAGCTACATTCCCAGCTCCCCCTTTTTTTATTTTCAATTTATAAGGCCTATAAGCTATTATCTGGGGCTGGAATTTAGTTCAATTGGTAGAGCGCCACTCTGCAGTCTCTGAGGTTCTGGGTTCGATTGCCAGCACTACAAAAATGGGAGAAGGACGTGGCAATCCACTCCCAAGGCAATTCCGAAACAGTCAGCCATTGAAAACCCTATGAGGGTCGCTATGAGTCAGACACGACTCGATGGCACCTAACAACGACAGCAACAACAATAACCTATTATTTTCAGGCACTCAATTTTAAAACCCATGCTCTTCTTTCAGATTCCTAGATCAGCCTAAATGAAGAGTCTCCTGATGAAAAGATGCTAAGAAACATCATCACTGACAGCAAGTTGTCTGGACAAAGCAAACTTTTCTCCATTTTTGCCACCAAAGTATTGGAAGCTAGGATTAATACTGGGGGATTTTTTCACATACAACTTTTAACTTTTTGTTTTGATTATTCTCCTCATGTCTTATTGCCTTCCCTTTAAGATAATTAAATATGGTGACTTTTGATTTCCAAAATCAACTCAGGCTAAGGTGTCGTGGGTTTATCTGCCGTCTCCTTGGGAGATCTCTGAGAAAGGGGCTTGGCTACTTCTCAACACTGGAAGGGTCCCTTTGCCCTGTGCTTGGTAGGCAGCAAATTCAGTTTCTCCAATGCCAAGCTACCATTTTTCTTGAGGAGGTGTGGTTTTCATTTGGATTCCACTAGCCTGAAGCAAATAGAATTGCTTTAAAATTGTCCCTTGGGATCTGCAAGGATTAGGTTCCAGGACTGCGCCGTGAAGAGCAAAACCTGCAGATGCTCAAGTCTGCTGCATAAAATGGCATGTTGTTGTTAGGTGCAGACAGGGTTTTCAATGGCTGACTGTTTCAGGATTGCCTGGGGAGTGGCTTGCCAGGCCTTCTCCCATTTTTGTGGTGCTGGGAATTGAACTCAGGACCTCAGAGACTGCAGCGCAGCGTTCTATCAACTGGGCTAAATCCCAGCCCCTTATAAAAAGGCATAGTCTTTGCATATAACCTAAGTCCGATCTCCTGTGTACTTTGAATCATCCCTAGATTACTTGAAACATTGGAAACAATGTGGGAGCTACATAAATAATTGTTGTATGTATTCTTTGGAGAATATGGGAAAGGAAAAAGTCTGCACAGGTTCAGTACAGATGCAATTTGGGGAGAGCGTTTTTGACCCATAGTTGATTGACCTGCGATGTAGAGCCTGTGGTTACAGACAGCTGACTGCATCAGTAGCAGAAACGAGGAAGACGCCCCGCCCCCAGCAGCAGAAGCTACCTTCAGGTCAGTTTTGTGGGCATCAGAAAGGCTGCCCTGTGCTGTCCCACCCTCTGTGTGCAAGGTGAGGGAGGCCGGGATCATGGAAACAAGGTTGAGAGGGTAGAAGGCTCCACTCACCCGCGCAGATTAGAAGCGGAGGCCCGGGGATGCTGGCCTTCACTGGAGGCCACACAAGTGCCAATTCACAGCCCACTGTGGTCACTGGCCTTTCAGGTGCTCGCGGCAGTGACCGGATGGCAAAAGACACAGAGTAAATACCTTCGTGTTGACTCACCAAGTCTGCAAAGGTGAGCAGCGGAGATCCGTGGATGAGCAATAAAAAGGAGGAAAGAATCAATAATAATAAACAGCGGGAGTTATTATCTTTATTGTTCTTGACAGCCGAACCGGCCCCTGTGGTCTCCTGAGTGTGCACGCGCCAGGCGTGCTGCCAGGCAGCGCCCTTCTTCCCTGTGTACTTTGAATCATCCCTAGATGATTCAAATGCGTTTCCACGTGTAATCCCTCCGCTGTACGCCTGCCCAGGGGTGGCTCAGAGCAGGGGCCTGAGATCTCCTCATCTCCAGGCTGCTCTGAGGTGAGGCGTGAGGAGAGGACTGGGCCAGTAGAGTCCTGACCTCCTGGAGCTCCAGAAGAGGCCCCAGGAAGGAGGCTGAGGAGCAGGGCCCATCTCGAGGCGTCTGTCTGCACCTCATGGTGCACGCTGATGTTTCATGAACAAAATCTGGAACTGGTCAAGGGAACAAGGAGAAACCAGGGGCTGCCGCAATCAAAGTTAAAAGCTCTGAGAGGAGAAACACGTTGCTCCTGGACGCCAGCCTCAAGGAGGCCCCGGCTCTGGGGGCTATCAGCCCCCCTTGGCCCCTGTGCTTTGTTCCAGAGCAACTTTCAGAAGTGGACATTAGCAGGAGCACGCAGCAAGAGCACTTGGAGTCCCTCTCAGCTTGGAGCAGAGGTGCCAAGCAATTGACATAGAAATAGCAGTGTGGATTTGGGAAGCGTGCCTCAGAGGCCTTCACACTGAGGAGGCTGGGTCAGCGGCCCCTCCAGCGTTAGATGGGCAGGATGAGGAGCGAGTCCTCGCCAGCTCTCTCTGAACAGTGGGTCCTCCCTCATCATGAAGAGCTCAGAGTTCCACAAAGTCATCAGGGTGGACCAGCATGGTCTTGTGTCACCTTCTGAAGCCCCTGGTACAGGAAAGGATGTGATTGAGAGAGAAAGAGGCAGAGACAGAGGCAGGAGAGGGGAGGGAAGAAAAGAGAGGGAGCGAGAGACAGCGAGAGACAGGGAGATACATTGGAACGCGCCGCCATCTTGGAGAACGTCTAGAATAGAGTTTCTTGACGCCTTAGTTTCCTCTGACATTTCACAAAGGTTAGTACGTGGGAGTCCTGGAAATACTATTGATCTCTCTCCATGCCTGAGGGTAAACAGCTGGTCAGACACAGGGCCACTTGATGGCTTTAATACAGAAATAGATGGAGAAGAAAATGGCCCTTTCCTCCCAGCTCTACTTGGTGGTTGTGAAAGGTGCTCGTCAAGGGGCAGGGTTAGTGCTGGGCACAGGCGATTTTGGTTGTCTTAAAGGCAAATCAGGGGCTGGGATTTAGCTCAGTTGGTAAAGCCCTGCAGTGTAGTCTCTGAGATCCAGAGTTCAATTCCCAGCACCCCCAAAATGGGAGAAGGGCCTGGCAATCCACTCCTAAGGCAATCCCAAATTGAAAACCCTATGAGGGTCGCTATGAGTCAGACACAACTCGACAGCGATGGCACCTAACAACAACAACAAAGGTAGATCCATGTGCTCGAGTGTCACCCCAATTTCCTGTAGTGGTTTCATGCATCTCTGGGCCTCAGTTTCCCCAGAGGCAACATGAGCCACCTGGGAGAGGCTAACGCCCACAGCTCCAAATGAATCGCATCTGCCCAAGAGCTCCGAGCTCTCTGGAGCATGAAGAAGATGCGTTCTGGCTACTGAACGGGCAGCGATCTCCCCAGCTGCTCCCCAGGAGGGGAGGTGCTTTACCAGGATCCTTCGGTTAGGATGGGGACGTGCCAAGTGTCCTGGGTAAGCTGGGGCTGTGCAGGGGGCTGTGTTGGAACAGCTGATGTGTGACCCCATGTCCTCCTCCCACAGTGCCATCAGCCTGGGTTTGATGGCCGTGGGGACCTCGTAGCCAGACTGAGGAGCAGGAGCAAGCCGTGCGTTTCCACGCGTAATGGGCTGGCATTAACTGCAGTGTTTATTCCAGTAATTATTCATTTATTTAGTCGGCATGATTGAGAATTAGCACCGCTTTGGCAGGGCCATCTTGCTGATGGTGGTGATGAATACTGAGGGGCTCAGTGATGAAAGCTCCTTTCACTCTGGGTTTCGGGCAGGACAGCACATCACGTGGGCTCCGTGGCAGGCTGTTCCCAGGGGCCAGGCTGTGGACTGCACAGGGCTTCTCCTCTGATTGCTTTCCAGAGCGGTTATACATTAATTGACTGCCCCTGGTGGTCTTGGGGGCTGGAGGCCATTGCATATTTCCACCGAGACACCGTGCGCCAAGGGCCTCTCTTTCTTTCTTTCTTTCTTTCTTTCTTTCTTTCTTTCTTTCTTTCTTTCTTTCTTTTTGGCTGTACTGGGAGTTGAACCCACGGCCTCATGCCTGCATGCTTTGCAAGTGATGGACCACTGAGCTGCACCCTCAGCCCATTTTTTTACTTTTTGAGACAGGGTCTCGCTAAGTTATGCAGACTGCCTCTGGTCTCGAACTTGCGATCCTCCTGCCTCCGCCTCCCTAGCCGCTGGGATTACAGGCGTGCGCCACCGCGCCTGGCAGGCCTCTCTCATGTTTTCTCACAAGCAGCGACTAATTAGCTCCTCAGTGCCCCAGCCGTGCCCTGCCCAGCGGGGACGCCTCCCCCTGCTGCCACAGGTCCGGTGGGTTTACTGAGGGCTGTGGCCAGCGTGGCTCCTGGGCAGATCCTCCTCGGACTGGGTATCACCAGGGGCATCACGTCCACCCTGTCATCACCGACTGAGAGTTTTCTTGGATGGACCGGTGGATCTCGGAAGGGCCACAGGGGCCCAGTTGAAGGGCCTGGAGGAGCGGCCCCAGATGCCTGCTTGGCTGGGGCAGGGGTCGGTCTTGCTGAGATCCTGGGGCCAAGGACCCAGAGCTTCTGTCCAGCGTCAGAGTTCAAGTGCTTCTCTAGCCTCGAGTCAGAGGACTGAGAAAAGGGAGACACTTCAAAAGGTGTCCAACAGCTTTGAAACTGTCGCTTCCCACAGCCAGGACCTGGTCTCCAGAGGAATCACAACAGGGCACCTTCAGGATTCTGTCCCTTTTCTCACTGTCCGACCAGTGGGGGAACTCTGAGCACATGTACCGGGGGCCACATGCCCCTGGGCAAATAACCTCAGCCTGGCTGGAGCATCCGGGCTCATGGAGAGGCGGAGCTCACAGGCAACACTGCCCAGCCTCACAGCAACCGTGCGCCACTGACCCGCTAGGGCTGCAGGTGCTGGGCGGGTCGGCATGAGGCGGAGAGGGCAGCATTTGAGCCAGACAACGGGCCTCTGTCTCTGGGTAACTGTGTATGCCTGCAGGCAGGAGCACTGGGAGTTACCCTTGGAAGGAACTGTACAAATTAACATTGCCTCCACCCTTTCTCATGCTCAAATGGTAAGCTGAGGTATGGTAAATTTTTATGTAGTTTATTTGAGCCAGTCACCCTCCGTGATATCACCTCATTTTCTCAGGAAATATAAGAACATCCTCTGTTCCCTAAATAATTGGATTCAAATGGTTGGGCTCAGAGATTTGATCCCTTAACTATTCAAATCCAAGGTTTTGCTGGGTTTCTTTTCTATTTCACCTGATGAGTTCTAAAGTTTGTATCTGAGATTAGGGTGTTGATGGGGTTTGGTGGGAAGTGTAGAAAATTCCTAGTGTGGGCATGTCTTTCTTTGAGAGAGTGCAGGGCAAATTGACCAACTTCATGCCAGGAAAGTTCAAAGGCCCTGGGAGAAAAAGAATGTCCTGCTACAGGACTAAGCACACCTGTCATGACTCATGCACCAGACAGCTCCCAATCAGCTCCCCAGGGAGGGCCACAACAGCAAGGTAGGAAAGAAGTTTGCTCAGTTCTAGCTGCACAGTGGCCTTACTGGGCCTCTCCTGCTGGAAAGTCATTCATTCCATAATTATAAGTTCATGGGCTGCTTCTGACTGGTTGCGCTTAAGCTCTGCTTTGCTTCAGCATAGCCACCTTCGAGAAATAGCTCCTGTCAAGTTTCTCGTATGTGCAAATCAAGCAAGGTTGAGGTGGCTGAGGGGCCTGACTGCTGGGGTGCTCAGGCTGGCCTCACGTTGATTTGTTGAACACCGCAAGCCCCTTCCTTCCTCTTTACAGTGGAGGCTCTGGCTGAACCGGAAACTCAGGCTGCTTCGCAGGTTCAAGGACAGGTTGGACGGTGCCACTGTGGATAGGTTTCCAATCATCCCGTGCCTTACTTCCTCGCCTGCGCGTGTGTCACTCGTACCTGTGCCCAGGGTCATTGGGCAGACCCGGTGAGTGACATGTGCGTACCCAGCACGTGGCTGTGCCTAGCAGAGTGTGAGGTCCCCAAGGATAGGGTCCTTGACACTCTTGTCTGCTGCTCTGAATCTCCCAGTGCCAATCTCATAGGGCTAAACATCCCCCAGTCCCCTGCCTCACTAAGAGGGTGGCAGTGTTATTCTAAGCCAGGCCCTTCTCTGGGAGGAAGGAGTGCCGGGCTCCCCTCGGGTGGGGCACTGTCCTGAGGAGTGGAGAGAAAAGGAAGCACCTGTCCTGCCTGGTCACGTGTCCTGCTCATGCCTGCTGTCCTGGCGCCCTGGTTTGTGTCTGAATGCTTCTCGGTGACAATGTCCTGATTTTGGAGGAACATGGTCCCTCTTGAAAGCTCAAAGCATCACAAACCGATGTCCCTAAGAAAATGCCCTTCGAGATTCAAGCGCTGCATGTGGTGAAGTTGGGGAACCCCCGGGAGGGATCTGGTCCACTCACAGTCCCCACAGGGTTGAGGCAGGTGTGCCCCTGGCCATGGCAGCTGGCAAAGGAGATGCAAAGGTACCAGCATGGCTCGAGGACCTTGGCACGAACTCAGACAGCATCAAGTGTGGAGGGCGCAGAAGAGGAGACCCCGCTCCCGCCCCAGAACACCGAGGACCACAGGGAGCATCAGGAAGCGTCAGAGGCGGGCAGACCTGCAGAAGGACAGGGAAGCTCGGGCTGGAGAGGGGGTGTTTGCACATGTCAGAGGAGAGGGCCGGGGTGGCAGGGCAGGGGGAGCCAGAGGAGATCCCCAGCCAAGAGGAAAGTGGGCAGAGCAGAGAACAGGGCAATTTCAGGAACCTGCATCCCAGGACCGGGGTGGGAGGGCCTGGAGGTGGGAGGAGCCCAGCAGAGTCCTGAGAAAGCCGGAATGCTGTCCCCAGCTTCCGGGCCCCCTCTTACCTGCATTTTCCCTGTGGGTTGGTGGTGGTGGTGAAGCATTTGGGCTGAGCTCAGAGCGCCCGCCAGGGCAGCCCTTCCTTCTCTCACCTTAGTGGGGGGTTAGAGCTAACAGTCACCCCCACTTCCATGGATGTGATGCGTCCCAGCCACTTGGTCCTGAGCACCTGCCTGAGGACTGTCATAACCTGTGTCTGGGTGGCAAGTGTAGGGCAAATGCGCCCAAGACGGAGAGCCTGGGAGCTAATTGGGGTCTCTGGAGCCCCCTGGGAGGGCAGGAGGGGTGGAGGGTGAGGAGGAAGGCTTGGGGTGTGGGGTGAGTACTTTCTGGGCTGGACTCTGACTGGCCAGTGCTGTCCTGGGTGGGCCTGGCCCTGCCCTCTGCTCCTGTGCCCCCGGGGCGTGCTGGAGTCTGGATGATCAGAGGCTGACTCCCTTCTGCCTTGCCCTGGATGTGCCTGCTCCTGAGGAACGGTGTTCCCTCTACAGTGAGGGAAATGTTCTGCCATCATTTCTCCTACAGCAAACCCGATCTGCTCTGAGCTCCCAGCAGCCCAGGGTGGAAGGACAGCGACAGTGATAGCCACTCTCTCTGGCCTTCAGCAAGTGGCTACCAGGGAATAAAGGACAGAAGTGCCCAGAATGGTAGAGAGAAAAGGGTGCTGTGAGGGCTCCAAAAAGTCCTGTCCACATCCAATCCCAGACACCACAGAAGCTGCAAGGGTGACCTGACTCTGGGAAAAGGGTCTTTGCTGATATAATTAAGTGAGGGACTTTGCGATGAGATCACCCTGGATCACCCAGGTCGATGGAGAGTCCAGTGGCAAGTCTACATGATGGACATACGGAGGGCAAAGAAGGTCACGGGAAGGCAGAGGCAAAGGAGGGCCCCAGCACAGCCGAGGACCCCCCAGAGCCTATAGCGTCCACGGGGTGTGGCCTCCAGACACTTTGAGTTTGTGCTTGTGGGCTAGGGACAGTGAGGGAAAGAATTCCTGGTGTCTTAAGGCATCGGGTTTATGGAGCTTGTTATAGAAGAACTAGGGAACCAGGAGAGGCACAGAACCCCAGTTTGTGCCATCAGACTCCCTAAGCAGCTTAGAGATGCACATCAGGGAGTTAGTGGATCAAGGATACATAAGTCTTCGCAGTTGCCCAGACGGTTCTTGTGGATCCAATCTATGGACTTATATCAAGAACCACTGTGCTAATCCAATTCCTTATTTTACAGATGTAAAAACAGAGCCATACCCTTGGCCCCTAGCCTGTTAGGAACCTAGAGACCTGCTCAGCTCTGTCACTAACTCTTAATCTGGGGCTCTCTGGTGAGTCTAGTGAGTGGCCCCACCGTGTGGTCTAGGGTGGCCAGCTGGGCGTCTGCTCTCCCCTCTTGCCTTAATTCTTCAGGATCCCAGGCCCATGCTGGGCTCAATGGTATCCATGCCCAAATTGGGCCCCAGGGTCTGGGCAACCCATGTCTTGGCTTCGTGAAAGAGGGTTTTTCTTACTCCTTAGTCAGCTTTGTGCAGCTGCAAGGGAAATACCACAGAGCAGTCAATTTATAATGAATGGGGAAAAACCTGGGTCACGGTTCTGGAGGCCAGGAAGTCCAAGATCAAAGAGCCACCTCTAGGGAGGTCCTCTCTCTATGCGACCCTGTGGCAGAAGGCCAAAGGCAAAAAGGGCACATGCTTACAGGATAGAGGGATGGGGGTATGGCCCACCCTTTAGTCAGGAACTCATTCCTGTGATAATGCCAAGGGCTGGGCCCAAGCCCCCACCATTTTGAAAAACCCCAGTGAGTGCTGACTTCTGCCCTGTCCCCCACGCATGATGATGGCCCTTAGCTGGGATGCAGCCCGTGGTGTCCATGATGTGCTCCATTTCTAGAGGGTTCAAGGCAAGAGCTTCACCAGCCTTGCATCATTCATGAGAGTAATAAAGCAGATCCACAGAGCCCCCGGAACAGGAGCGACAGCCTCACACATCCAAAGTATCCACCCCTTTGCCCTCCCTTTCCTTTTGGCACAAGAAAGACCTCAGCACCCTGGCCAGGGTCAGCCATGGAGCCCCAAGAAGCAGTGCCACTGCTACTATGATGACCACTATGTCGATATCGCTACTACCATTTAGTTAAATTAAATCTACTCTTCAACTATTTTTATAAGAAATCAATAGATGGCACATGTATCTCTCTTTGTCCTTATTCTTTTCTATTTGGGTACATTTTAATGGTTCTGTATAATTCAGAAAGGAAATTGAAAATGAAAGCTGCCAGGATTAATTTGTCACAGATCAATTTTCTTGTATTTGGGACAATCACTAATGCACGGGAGCCCATCCACGCGCACTCCGAGGTTGTCGGATGGACCTGAGTCGATACGGCTTTTGATGGCAAAATGCACCCTCTGTGACCTCCACGTAATCCCTCCTGTCATCCTGTCCCTGCCAGAGACAGTAAATGGTTGTGATCAGCTATTTTCTGTTATGACACACATTCTTCAGGCTGAAATGTGTCTGCACCTTGAAAATCCCACTGCAGGATCAAAGTCGCTTTCCCTCCTTGATCAGCCACAGCCCTTCCGTGACAGTCACTGGCCGGGAGCAGAGCTGAGCCTGGGAAGGACCCACAGTCTTACTCGTGTTCTTTATGGGGGCAAAGGCACCTCGCAGGTCCCGGTGTGGCCAAGAGTCATGGGATACACAGCAGGACCTTCCAGGGAACAAAGGGTGCACCCAATACCAGGAAGGAGAGGACCCAGGGAATGTTTTCCAGGGACCTGTGGGTCAATTAGGAAGGAGTTCATGCCTTTTCGTGGAGGGCGGAAGATGAGCAGTCAAACCTACAAAGAATAATGGGCCCCATAGTCCTACAGGGGCTGGGATTTAGCTCAGTTGGTAGAGTGCTGCGTTGTAATCTCTGAGGTCCCGAGTTCAATTTCCAGCACCACAAAACTGGGAGAAGGACCTGGCAACCCACTCCCAAGGCAATCCCGAAACAGTCAGCCATTAAAAACCCTATGAGGGTCGCTATAAGTCGGACAGGACTCGATGGCACCTAGCAACAACAGCAACAATAGTCCTAAGGATGCGGGGGCAAATCCCAGCCTTACAACCAAACAGGACCATATCCCCGATCCCCAGCACACTGAGATGAGGCCTGCCGTCCGAGCGCCAGCACTAGCTCTCACTCCGGGGCTCTTTGGCTAGTGGCTAGTGAATGGCCCAACAGCTGTTGTTTAGCGGTGGGTTGGCCTTGCCTCCTGACCCCATTGCCACCCTCTGGTAGACACCAACTCAACAAGGAGCTCACGAGACTGGGGGAGGCAGGTGTCTTTGCCTTCAAGCAGATGAGTCTTGCTGATATTCCCACATTTTTCACTCCCCCTCCTCTGGTCACCCAAGCATCCTGCCATTTTGGAAAACCCCTAATGGGCTATGGCTGCAGGCCAGTGCCTCCTTCCTGTGGCATCCAATCCCATCAGATCTAGGAAGCTAAGCAGGTTTGGGCCTGGTTAGTCCTTGGATGGGAGACTACCTGGGAGCACCAGGTGCTATAGGCTTGGGAGACGGACCTGGCAACCCACTCCCAAAAATCAACCTGCCATTGAAAACCCTATGAACAGCAGAGAAGCATTGACAATAGTGTTTCCCCTGTTGTACGCAGGGTTGCTATGAGTCGGATACCGACTCGACAGCACCTAACAACAACAATGGGCGCTGACTTGTGCCCTTTGCAGTCCATGATGCACTATATTTCTAGGGAGGTCTGAGGAGAGAGCATCACCCGCTCCCCTTCATTCACCCACAAACTCTTCAGAACAGTATGGACGGCCTCGCACAACCTGAGTATCCATGCCTTGGCCCTCTCCTCCCCCTTGGCAAAAGAATGACCTCAGGCCCCTGGACATGGTCAGCCACAGAGCCGTAAGAAGCAGTGCATTATTAGTAGTAGTAGTGGGACCACTTGTTACAGAAGCCCAATTTCCTTATCTGAAAATGGGAGCAAGGCAGACATGGTGGCGCACGCCTGTAATCCCAGTGGCTGGGGAGGCGGAGGCAGGAGGATCGTAAGTTTGAGACTAGAGACAGTTTGAGTAACTTAGCGAGACCCTGTCTCAAAAAGTAAAAAATTAAAAATGGGCTGAAGGTGCAGCTCAGTGGTCCAGCACTTGCAGAGCATGCAAGCGCAAGGCCCTGGGTTCAACCCCCAGTGCTGCAAAAATAAATAAATAAATAAATAAATAAATAAATAAATAAAAGCAAAAGAAAAAAAAAGAAAAAGAAAATGGCAGCCATCCCGGCACCTTCTTGGCAGAGTTGTGGTGCTATTTAAATGAGACGGCCCCTATCCGCCCTTCCTCCAGTGCCTGACACGTGTATGGTGGGCTCCGCTGTCAGTGCACCTCGGCTGCTGCTGCCATCATTATCATCCACCCTGTCGCCACTGCTACCATTGCTTTCATGGTCTACACACTCCCAGTTTCCCCAAACTGATTCCACTGCTTGAGTAACCTCATCCCTGGGGCAGAGGCCCAGCCTCTTTGGGGAGAGGGTGGCAGTTACCCTGGAGTCACAAAGCTGTGGGGGCAAAGGGAGTCCTGTGGCTTCCTGGGCTTTGCTCTGGCCCTGGGTGTCAGAGGAAGGCCAGTTGGGGAGGGGGCGGGCTCACGGGCTCCAGCTGAGGTTGAAATCCCCTGGTGGGCAGGAGAGATCCCTCCTTCCCATCCTCCCGTTCCCTCCCATGTTGAGATCCTCGCTAGAAGAACATAGTCCTGGACATCCTTTCACTCCCAAGTTCAAAACAGTTTTGCAAGGTGGGGTAGAGCAAGTGCCCTTCTTCCTTGGCTTTCCTGCCATTTGGTGATTTCCTTAAATTTTTTTTGTTACAGTTGACGCCAAGGCTGACAGAGGACCTGTCCAGTCCCGCAGATGGCCAGGGCTCTCCTGTTGGCTTAAAGCAGTGTTTGATTCATTCCACACTGCCTGGCCTTGTGGAGCAGCTGCCTCGCCTCGATTCCGCACTTGCAAAAGCCAGACAAAGGAGCAAGTCAGGTAAAAGTCACGGCTTTACGACGTGGCCACGATTGTGCAAACTGGATCGTGTCACCTATGTCACGTGTGAGACGGGGCTCTGTTTCCGGCAGGTGCTCCTCCTGGCGTGTCATGCACATACATGTGACATGAAAAGAGCGCCTAGGGGCTTATGCCACCGCTGGACCAACTTTTATAAATGTCCTTTGGGTGCTTGGGAAGAAAGGGCTCAATGGACTTGCTGGTTACAGGCTGCAACACGGTGTTCAACACGTCATTCTTGGTAGTGAGATTATTTCATTCTTTTGCACCTTTAGAAATTGTGTTTGCTTTACCCATAATTGAAAAAGGGATGCAGGAATCTCCCAATACAGCAGCGGGTTTATCATGTTCTCTCTATCATTCTACCAGGCATTGCTTCACATATTTTGAAGCAATTCTGTTAGATGAGGGCTGGGATTTAGCTCAGTTGCTAGAGCACTGCTCTGCAGTCTCTAAGGTCCAAAGTGCAATTCCCAGCACCGCAAAATGGGAGAAGGACGTGGCACTCCACTCCCAAGGCAATCCCAAAACAATCAGCCATTGAAAACCCTATGAAGGTCACTATGAGTCGGACTTGACTTGATGGCACCTAACAACAACAACACAACTGTGGGATGAATACAAATCAGAATTTCTATGTCTTTCTGGGAAATTAAACAGAAAATCATCATGCGGTGACTCTATTTCTCTTAATGACTTTTTTGTATTTTTGTTTGATATTAACATGGAGACCCCGCATATTGGTTGTCAATTACATAGTCTTTTTCCTTCCCTTTACATCTAAATACATACATCTTTTTTTTTTCTTTTATATTGGTGGGCCTTATATACAACAGAAGGTTGAGTTTCTTCTTTTTTTTAAATTAGATCTCAAAGTCATTTTCTTACATTGACAAGTTTAATGCATTTACATTTATTGTACTTACAGATATATTGTATTTGCTTCTACCATCAGAGTTTTGGCTATTTTTCTTCTTTTACTATACCCTGTTTTTGTCCCAGTTTTTCATGCAATGAGTTTGTTTGCTAGATGTGTGACTGTGGGCAATTCGGCCAAGCTCTCAGTACCCTCATTTGCAAAATAAAGCTAAATGATAGCAACTTACATCCAAGAACATCCTGTAGAGTAAATGAATGACTATGTGTGAGGTTGTAAAATGCACCTGACATCCATAAGCATTGCATCTGTGTTGCAAGTAATGTCTCCCATCTAAGTGCTGATCAAGCCCAACGCTGCTTAGCAGCCAAGATCAGACGAGATCAAGCACACTCACGATAATATGGCAAGTTCCTCATTCCTTTTTCTCCTTCCTCTTGTGCCTTAGAATTTATACACTATTTCTATTCTTTTACTAATTTTCCTCAGAAATTTGCCATTGGTTTCTAACAAAGTCTAGGCAGCATCACAACCCTCTTCAAATCAATGCAAGAAACTTAAAATAATGCTCCTTCCTACCTGAACATTATGATCCAGAATTTTAGGTCTGCCTTTTTAAAACTTCCACGAATTAGAACAAAAAGTAATGGGGCACAAGTTCTGTGCCAGGTATGGTCCTGCACTCCGGATTTCATACAATGGTTTACATTTATCCATTTCATTCCTCCTCATCCTGACTTCTCACTCCTTCTTCTGACCCTGCATCCTTCTTCCAGTCTAGGAGAAGATTCACTTTATTTTTATTTCTCTAACGTATCTTTGCCTGCAGTCAACCCCCTCTGACATCCAATCCCACCGGATCTCAGAAGCTAAGCAGTGTCAGCCTGGCTAGTCCTTGGATGGGAGATTATTTGGGAACACCGGGTGCTATGGGCTAGAGAGAAGGACCTGGCAGCCCACTCCCAAAACAATCAGCCACTGGAAACCCTATGAGAAGCACTGACCTAGTGTTGGGCATGGCACAGTACTGGGGAGCATTTCGTTCTGTTGTACATCGGATCGCTCTGAGTCGGACCTGACTTGATGGCCCCTAACAACAACAGCAGTAACAACCTATCTGTCTTTTGTCCTTGTTTCTGAAAGCTAACTCTGCTGCATTCCTGGTGCTCACCTCCTGCCCATCTTCTCTCAGGAGTGTGAAGATTTTATTCTACTTTCTTCCAGCTTCCACCTCTAGCTTTTGAGATCTGTGCCACCAAACTCTTTGTCACCCTCCTGCAGGTGTTCTTTTCCTCCACGTGTCTCCTTCTAGATCAATTCCTTCTCTCTTATATTTTGCAGTTTTGCTACCATGTGTCAGGGAGATGGGTTTGTTTTCTCTGTTCTGTCAGGGATTTGGTGGGCTTTCTACACCTGTGGGTTCATGGCTTGTTTGTTTTTTTATCATTGTGGAAAGTTCTTTGGCCTTTACCTCTTAAAATATTGTCTGTCCTCATTTTCTCTTTTCTTTTCCCTCTAGGACTCCAAGTAGATTTAAATAAGACACCTTCCTCCATTGTCCATCCTCCTCCTTTTTCTTCTCCTTAATTCTCCGTGGAGGGGCTGGGATTTATCTCAGTTGGTAGAGCGCCGCTCTGCAATCTCTGAGGTCCCGAGTTCGATTCCCAGCACCACAAAATGGGAAAAGGACGTGGCAACCCACTCTCAAGGCAATCCCGAAATAGTCAGCCATTGAAAACTCTATGAGGGTCATTATGAGTCGGACTCGACTCAACGGCACCTAACAACAACAATTCTCCTTGACACATTATGAGTTATTACCTCTAGTACAACAGTTATTTCTCTAGCTGCAGCCAATGTGATCTTTAACATGCTATGACACTTTCCATTTCTATAATTACACTTTTCAGTGGAGGAAATCGTGCATGGTTCTTTGTTCACGTCTGCCTGTTCCTGCTTCCGCATTTTGTAATCCCTTTCTATGCTTCTTTAAAAGTTCCTCGAGCCATTGTTTCCTACTCTTTGTGTGTGTGTGTGTGTGTGTGTGTGTGTGTGTGTGGTACTGGCGGTTGAACCCAGGGCCTCATGCCTGCATGCTCTGCAAGTGCTGGACCACTGAGCTGTACCCCTAGCCCATTTTTTTTACTTTTTGAGACAGGGTCTTGCTAAGTTACACAGACTGCCTCTGGTCTCAAACTTTTGATCCTCCTGCCTCCGCCTCCTGAGCTGCTGGGATTACAGGCGTGCACCACCGTGCCCGGTCTCCTACTTTTACTATGATCACTTTGTGCCTAACTTCTCGGGAGGGGAAATTGCAGTTGCTGTTTCTGCCAGCTTGCTCACGGTACTGTGCTCTGGCCACTGCTGACCATGAGTTCATGGAGGCCGATCTTAACTGGGAGTGGCAGTCAAGTCAATCAAAGTGGGATTTCCATTCACCTCCACCCTGAGCCAGGGGAAGCCACACCCTCAGGGGCTCCCTACATCCCTACATCCCTACATCCCATTCCCAGTCGTCACCTGGAGATTCATGGTTAACTTTTCTGCTAGCGGCTGCTGAGACTCGCCCCCTGCAGGGAAGCTTTCCTGCCTCTGCAGTCCGTAGCTCCCAGAGGGGCTGGGATTTATTTTCTTTTTTAAAGATCTCCTAAAGTTTTTTTATTGCCCAGCACGGCAATAAAAATGATGTCTTATGCACGAACCAATTGTCTGGTAGCAGGCAGCCTCTGGGGGCCCCTGCGCCGCTCATTGTCATCCTGCCTGATTGAGCATCAAAGGGAAATGTAATCATGAGCGCTGCCGATGATTAAAGCGAGGCTGTGAGGCGCATCGCGGAGGATTCCGCGGGAGGCTGCGCGGCGCCTCACCCGCTCGTGTCTTCTTTCTTAGCACCTAGTCTGTCGTGGCGTGTAAAAGCAATCCCGTGTCGTTGCACGGGCCACGGAGATGCAAACTGTCAAGTGAGAGGGAGTCTCTCAATTTCCTCGACAGCGCTTCCTGTCACACGCAGCGGCACCTGGCATATTGTAGGCATTCGTTGGGTGTTTTTTGCCAGCTGAATGGGTACCTGGTTGACTTCCCAGCCCGTGGAGAAGTGAGCCGTGAGTCACACGTGCCCCTCTGCCACCACCACCACCACCTGCACGCACGGTGCTAGCCCTGGGGGGACCTGAGTGTGGTTGCCACGCCTTCTCCGTGCTCCGCATAGCTCAGGCTTCCTTCACGCTGAGCCCACCCCCAGAAGAGAGGCGCACTGTCATGGGGTGTGGGTCCATTCTCGGGCCTGGCTCTGTGAGAAGGCCTTCCTTGGAGGGTCAATGGACTTATGCTTTGGGGACTCTAATCTGGATAGCCTGGACCCCTAGGGCTGGGGTTTAGCTTACTTGGTAGAGCGCTGCTCTGTGTGCTCTGAGGCCCTGGGTTTGATCCCCAGCACTGAGAAAAAACAGGAACAGGATGTGGCAGCCCACTCCCGAAGCAATCAGCCTTGGAAAACCCTATGAATAGCAGAGAAGCACCGACATAGAACTGTGTATGACATATTGCCGGGAGTGCTTCATCTGTTGTACACTGGGTTGCTATTAATTGGACCCGACTCCCCAACACCTAACAACAGCAAATCTGAATGTGTATCAGAACCGTCTGTGGCCTTGCTAGGACACAAATCCCCGCAGCCCCTCAGAGTCTTATGCTCAGTAAGTCTCGGGTGAGGCCCGAGAATCTGCAGGCCTAATACATTCTGGGGGCTCCAGACAGGGCCCACAGTGTGGAGCCCCTGACCTGGGGCTTTCTCACGCAGCTGTCCCCTAGCGACTGTCTCTCTCTTCTTGTTTGGACATCTGCCCATTTGACCCCAGGACTCTGTGACGGTGAGAGGGAGAGTGAGGCTTGCCACACTCTGCCCCGGAACATGGGGGGCATGACAAACGTCCTCATGACAAACGTCCTCACCCCAGGCCAGGCCCACCCAGGCCATTCTGAAGCTCCTGCCCCGCCCTGGGCTTCCTGAGGATCCACTCAGAGCGATGTGACGGAGAAGCAGGGGAGACGCGCCTGCTGGGCACAGACTGCGCGTTCTCGTAGGCAGATGTGCAATAATCAGTTGTCCCTGAGCACATCTTTCATCTCACCCATTTTGGAAGGGTGACATCGCCCGCTTCCTTGTCCTGGAAGATGGATGGCCGCGTGTGGGGCTGAGACAAAGTCTCTCACGTTCCTTTTCATCCCCCCTCGGCCCCTCGCCCGGCCGCCGATAATAACTGCGTGGTGAAGGGTGGGGGCGTCAGCGTAATTAGCTCTTCAGCAGCAAGATGGCTGGTGATTTATAGGGGGGTGGCCACGTGTCCCTTTGTTCTTAACCCGAAGTCAGTCACAAAATGAGAAAGTCCGACGGATCGCGGACAAATCAGTTTAGTCGTCTTATAGACAGAGCGTAACATATCAATATAACATTATTAACACCCAGAGAAAAGGGATATTAGGAAAACTTTGCCTCATTTTTCTTCCACCATTTACGATGTCTGAGCCCGTGTTGTTAGCATGCTGCTCTGAAGTTCCGTCTCTCCCTTCCTATCCCCACCAGCCCCACCCCTTTGTTTTCCCCAAATTGAAGACTCGCCTCACAGAGTGCCATCCTCTTTAGGCACAACCGAGGCATGATTCAATATGCTGCCCATGAACGATTGGGTTCCTTGGGGCCACATCCACAGGAGTCTTCTGGGCATGCCCAGCCCTCTTCAGCTGGTTGGGATGAAGAAGGTTCTAAGTGAGGCAGATGAAACCCAGGCCAGGGGCACTGAGCAAGCCTGAGTTCTTCCTCCCCCCATCCTCTCCTGCTCCCCCCTTGCCCTGTGGGTACCATCAGGGCTGTCTGAGGTGGTCACAGCTGCTTCCAAAGCTCACCTGGCTGCTGCAGCCATAGGGGGACATGACAAAGAGTAGCAAATGAAAACGCAACTTGTATAACAGGTAAAGCAGGCATTGGAGAGGGTGGTAGGTGTGCAGGAGCAATGAGCTTCCGAATTCTCAGCCCCTAAAAGAAAACCACCTTTAGCCATAGCCCTGTGGTATCCGATCCCGTCAGATCTTGGAAGCTAAGCAGGGTCAGGCCTGGTTAGTACTTGGATGGGAGACCGCCTGGGAACACCAAGTGCTGTAGGCTTGGGAGAAAGACCCAGCAACCCACTCCCAAAAAGCAATCCACCATTGAAAACCCTATGAACAGCAGAGAAGCACTGACAATAGTGTTTCACCTGTTGTAGGTAGGGTCACTATGAGTTGGACACCGGCTTGATGACACCTAACAACTACAACAAAAGAAACCCACTCACCCATCCCAGGGACCTCAGAGACATCGAGGAGCAGGAATAGACAGAAGGAGGCAAAGACAGAGCTAAGCTATTGCTATTGGACCACTTCCTCTTCCCAAATGCTTTGTACAGGGAGGTAAAGAGAGGACAGGTGTTACAGTGATTAACGTCCTCTCCTGTGGAAGCATGAACCCAGGAGGAGGAGGTTCCACTCGGCATGCTTATGAGAGGGATCCCTAATTGACATCTGATGTGGACTCAGGAAGTAGGGGGAAAACTGGAGATCGTCCTTTCAGAGACCTGCTGCTTTCAGAGATGTTGTGAGGCCTCTCACAAAGCAAGCAGCACAGCCCCACCTTCCCCTTGTATGGGAACACGGAGGACTTAGGTGAAGCCCAGTGGACGTGCAGCCTAGAAGCTTTTCTGAGGCCTGGTCTCACTGTCTAAAGGTCACCCCTCAAGGCCCCTGCTGCCCCAAACCAGGCCAAATGTCCCTCTCAGAGTTCCCACCCTCATCGCTGTTTCTCCCTACCCAGGGGTCCAGCTCATTCCCTTTCCTTTCAAAGCTCAGGAAAAGTCCCTTTTGCCTTGACCAGTGTCCCCTGGGGCCCTGCAGGAAGGGGTTGGGCTGGGTTTTTTGTTTCATTTTGTTGTTTTCGTTTTTTGTTCTTCTGGTTGAACCCAGGGCCTCCCACATATTTCGCAAGTGCTCTACCCCTGGGCTGCACCCCCAGCCCATTTTTTATTTTTTTATTTTGAGACAGGGTCTCACTAAGTTACACAGGCTGCCTCTGGCCTTGAATCTGTGATCCTCCTGCCTCCGCCTCCTGAGTCACTGGGATGACAGGTGTGTGCCACTGTGTCAGACTGTGAGTCTGTTTTAAGGACCAACTTTAGGGGCACAAAGGGAGATTTCCCTTTGTGTAATTTGAACCACCAAATGGAAATTAAAGCTGTCAAGAAAGAGATGGTGGCGGGGGAGCTGAGCTTGTACCATGGAGGAAGGAGAGCGGTCAAGAGGGAGGGCGTCCAACTACAGGCAAGAGATTCTAAGAAGGGGGACAGTGTGCCCTGAGGCTTCCCCAGGGCAGCTCAGACCTTTCTTTTTCTGGAACTATTCCATAAAAGACACCCCCTCCTCTCTGGCATCCTGGACTCCGACCTCTATGCCAGTGGGAGGGGTGGGCAGCTGTCCCGGGGGCCACTTCACGTGCCTCTCCAGGACACGTGGCAATCGTGAGAAGCGCCCCCCCCCCCAGAGCACCTCTGCAGGCTTTGCCAGAGTTTTACAGGGAACGGACTGGGTTAGCCTGGGCTACTGCTTCTCCCAGAAACCCACACTCAGATAGAGAGGCTGAAGCCATGAGAGGGGAGCTATGTCGAGAGAAAGAGGCTCCTTGCTTGCTCTTGTCTAATTAATGCTGACCCAAATACACGCTTTCTTTTAACCTTATCTCTTCTTTGGCACTGCTGCATTGTAGTTGTCCCAGTTTGTCATTTCCATCCCACCCAGAGCACGGCCCTTGAAGAGGCAAATCCAGGCGGTCTTGTAAACAGCAGTCTTGATGCAGATGGCCTGATGGATTTACATCTTTAATTAAGGCGATGATTCTGGGAAGGAACTGGTTCGGCTGTAGAGCAGATGTAGCATCCCGGGCATTCCGGTGCGCTTATTATGTTTCCCCTTTAATTACAGCTCCAAGGGCAACGGTTTAGTGAGATTTTTGGTGGATTCTGGTGACTGGTGTGGCTGTGATTTAGGTGTCCCCCTGAAGGTCCCTGTCTCCCCACCCTTGGGCTTTGGCTCACCCATGGTGGAATGGCAGCATACCTTTCCATTCCAACCAGATTCCCCGTGAGGGAGTGGCGAGCGTTTCCTAAAGCAAACATGGCGTCCGTGTAGAAGGGAGATGGCGTCCCCAGGAGCTGACCCTGTAGCCGGAGTGGAAAAGCAGATCTAGCAGCAGGCTCTTTTTGACTGATGGCATCTCCCTCTGAACACAGCTTGAAGGTCAGCATCATTTGTTGCTGCTCTTTGCCAGAAAACAAACTCTTCTTTTTTTTATCTTTTTTAAAGCTTTTATAACTTAATCCATTTAGCCATCTTGGGAATAATGAAAAGCCTTTCTGTTCTGTTAGGTCCCATTGAGTCCTGTCTGACTCATAGCAACCCTCATAGGGTTTCCGATGGCTGACTGTTTCAGGATTGCCTCGGGAGTGAGTTGCCACATCCATCTCCCATTTTTGTGGTGCTGGGAATTGAACTTGGGACCTCAGAGACTGCAGAGCCATGCTCTACCAACTGAGCTAAATCCCAGCCCCAGTGAAAAGCCATTGGAACAAACACAATGGTCCCAACTCTGCATAGAGGTCCCCCCGCATAAAGGCCAGCCAACACAGTCGCTTTCAGTGGTGTAAGAGATGCCTGGACACACCGTACAGAAGGAAGCAGCGCTCACTCTGGAGGGGAGGTTACAGAGCTTGAGGACTTGGACTCACTTTGACTTGAGCCAGTGTACACACTAAAATTCTGACTGGCTCAATCTGCTCCCATCATTTTTTCCAAGTTAACTTGTCCCTGAAATCAACACATTCTACTTGTGACTCAAGGCAGAGAACACAGGTTTCTTCTGATCTTGTGACAAGGTTCCCAATCAAGACATGGAGACTTCTTTGGCCAGCCTTTGAGGCAGGCAGCCACATCTTTGCTCCATGTTATAGTCTTTTCTTTGATTTCCTTTCATGCAATCCATTTAAACTCAGACAGTATCTTCAGAGTCCCTTCATAGGCAAGAAGATGCCTTAAGTGTGGATCAAGAAGCTCCCAAAAGACGTGAATACTTCAGAAAATCCAATGTGAGAACTCACCCCCATGTTTTCTTGGAATAAATTTCAAATGAGGATCAAGCCGACCTTGCAGCTTTTGTCTGTTACTGAGCAAAACATGGCCCTGAGAGACCAAAAGCCTCCCAAGTGACCGAGTGAATCACAAGCTCTGGACCCCCTGCCTTGTTTCAGAATTCAAGGATGCCGCACACTGTGCTGTCCTGCAACTTCACGTGAGCTCAGGGCACTGCTCCCAGCATACAGCTCCTTGGGTGTGCACTGTCTCCATGTGGGCAGGGGATGTCCAGAAAGCATCAGCCTGACACGCTCTGCCTGTCTGCAGCCCCTAACTGAACTCACCGCGGACATTCAACATGAGCTCTGGAAAGTCACATATATGCACACGCCCAAGTACAGGTGCACACACACAAAGCATGCATGGGTGTGCATACACCAACATGCACATGCATGCATATACATGCACCCGAGGGCATGTACACACACACAGAGCACACACCTACGCATCTAAGTGTTCATATGCTGACACGCACGTACAGCCTTCTGTGGGAGCGTGGCCACACTTGCATATATATATCACACCCACGCACACAAGTGGAATCACACCACCAGCATGCATAGCATCCACACGCTCCGTACACATACATGCGCACAGGCTCACGCGAACATCTGCGTGGGGCTGTTGATGTGCTAGGGCTCTGACTTCTGAGTCCCGGCTTGCTCACTCCCACCATGGCCCATGAATTTGCCCTCGTGGGTCTTCATGCCTCAAAATCCACATGCATGGGACCATTTCCCCCAGATCTTGGGAAAGTTCTTTGTCATAGACCGGTGCGTGTTGTTAACCTGTGGCTGTGATTCTCGGTCCTTGTGCTGGTGTAGAAAAGAATTTAAGTGACGCACACAGGCAGGCAGGTGCTGGTGAAGGTAACGTTTATTACAGGCAAAGAATTAAAGAACTAAAGGGGAGCAAGGTCGTCAGAGAGGAGCGAGCGTGCCGCCCAGGGGTGGGCTCTTTTGTTGCTTCCTTTCTGGGGTTGCCACCCAAGTTTCTCCTCTATTTAGTTTTTCCTCTGCCTTCCAAGATGAAGTTTCACTTTTAGAACAGAGAGGGGTCTGTCCAGGTGAGACTAGCTTTGTTAGGGAGACAAAGAGTGTCATCGTGCTCATGGGAAACATTTGAAGTCATTTTTATTTTTGGCTGTTCCCGGGTGCGCTAGTGTCTGGGGCAGGTACCGTTATCTGTGCAATCCAAAGTCTACATGCTCTCAAGACACCCTCAGCAAACATCTGTATCCTGATTGTCACAAGGTCACAAGCTGCACATTTTGCTTTGTTGGGTTCTTGAGTTAACCCCTTGGACTCCCACTGCTCATTTCTGACCCTCTGCTCCAACACTCTGGGGTCTGAAATGACCCTGCCAGCTACATCATCCATAAGAGGTGGGCCTGGACCTACTTCCCCGAGGCTTCCTTCACAGGGATTGATGCCCAGTCCTGGTAGTGGCCAGTGACCGCCATCTTCATCTTGACAGTGTATTCTTAGGGAAGAAATGAAGGGGCCTGGCCCCACATCTGACATTGCAGTTTTAGGTCTCCGGTGTCCCATTGCCTTTGTTTGCCTGTGAGAAGCAGGCTGGCCTGGTCCTGGGACAGAGGACTAGAATGAGAGGTGAGATCGAGTTCACTGCCGGTCATCAGCAATGGCTTGGCTCTCAGCATGCTGGGGAAGGTGGGAACTGGCACGAGGGGAGTGGGAAGGAGAGGTGCTTTCATCTGAGGTTATTTGTGCCCTGTTTAATGTATTATTAAGGACTTAACATTTTTCAGACTTCACACAGTCTGGAATTACCATTGTAAATGATTCCTAGAGATCAAAGTGAGGTTGTGCAGGCCCCAGACACATAAAGACCACATTTTCATGAGTTTTGTCTGATCAAAAGTGACCTTAAGTGTGTATTTTGGGAGAGAGATGACAAGAAGGCAGAAATGTTGGATTCAAATCCATGTAGGGAGAGGAAATGGGCACATGTAGGTAAAAGGATAGAAGGTAGCCATACGTGGGCTGAGCAAGTCCAAAGCTCTGTCTATCCCAGAGCCCCATGTTCAGTAGCAGTGTGTTGTGATCAGAATTTCTACTTCATTATCCAACTGCAGCCGATTGCTGTGATTTGGACATGGTTGAACTGTTCCTGCGTCCCCAGGACTGAAGTCTCGGTCAGTAGAGTGGCAAGAGAGGTGATGGAAACTTTGGGAAGGGGGAACAATGTGAAATCCTTCTGTGGCATTGAGAAGGGGCGTGGACCCTGTCCATCTTCTCTCTCTTCTCCAGTTTGTGAAGCGACTATTTTCTCCCACACGTGCTGTGATGCATCCTCCTCACAAGAGGTCAAACCAATGGCGCTACCTGATCTTGTATGTAAGCCTCCAAAACCATGAGCTAAATAAACCTTCTCTCTGTGGCCAGTCATTTACATTGGGTATTTCATCATAGAAATGCAAAGCTGACTAACCTAGAAGATCAGTACCAAGGGTAGGGCTGATATAATAGGAAGATGGAGAAGCCTTGGGAATTGAGGGGAAGCAGTTGGAAGAGTTGGGAGGACCAGGTTAGACAGAACCTAGAATGCTGTGAGCCATGTTTTGGCAACTCTGGCGTGGGCCCAGAAGACCAGAATGCTGACAGAAACTGACAGGCAGTGCAGCAGCCAGGAAGAAAGGCAATAAAGGCCTCTGCAGTCACCCACCTCCCAGCCCACCCAGGTGCTTGCAGCCTCTTGTAATGTGAATATCCATGGAAGCCTCCTCGGAGGCAAGAGGTCGATCTGGGGTCCATGGTTTCCTGGTAGGTGATGTCCGTACAGACAGTGTGCTTGCTAGAAGGAAGCAGAGAATTAACACCACTGATCGCGACACTCATCCAGGAGGGCGGTAGACGGGGAGACACACCCCACCCTCAGCAATGGAAAAGGACATTGTTTAGTGGATTCTGCTCCCTTAGAAGACCAGTGGTTGCCTGGATTTCTAACCTTCGGAGATGTCCGCCTCTGAGCCTCATCCTCTGAAGACACTGGGAATCCATTAACCCATTCTAAGCACAGTGCCCTTTCCTTCTCCTTAAGGCTCAAACCCCACTATAAAGATCATAGCTGACCTTGGCTCTAGGCAGCGGGAGTCCGTCACCATTGCCTGCCTCACGTCCCAAGGTTGGACCATGGTTAATAATCTCCGTCTATATTCTCTACAGCCTGTAGCTGTAGCCCTGTGGCATCCGATCCTGTCAGATCTCAGAAGCTAAGCAGGGTTGGACCTGGTTAGTCCTTGGATGGGAGACTGCCTGGGAACACCAGGTGCTGTCAGCTTGGGAGAAGGACCCAGCAACCCACTCCCAAAAATCAATCTGCCATTGAAAACCCTATGAATAGCACAGAAGCACTGACAATAGTGTTTCCCCTGTTGTATGTAGGGTCGCTATGAGTCAGATACCAACTTGGTGGCACCTAACAATAACAACATATTCTCTACATTTAATAAACTTAGTCTGTGTTCTCTATTATAATTTCTGTATCTTGTATAAATTCTTTTCTATGGAGAAACACAGACAAACTGAGGTATCTGCTGCTAGGGAGGCGGGAAGTAATGGTTGCTTCTGGGGAAGGACTTGCTGCTGGCCACCCAGACCCATGCGCCATACGGATGCTCCCTGCTCTGGACTCCTCCACCATGTCTCCCCACTAACGAAATATGGACAGTCAAGGCCCTACTGATGGAGTTGCAGATGAAAATGAGGATTCTATTGGAAAGTGGAGTATAGGTCACCACCATCACTCATGGCAAAGAGTTTGCGCCACTGTGCCCATGCCCTGAGACTTCGTGGCAGGTGGAACTTCAAGGCGATGGGGCCAGTTATCTGGCAGAGGAAATTTCAAATCATCTGTGACAGGAGTGTTGCTGGCTGATTTTAGTCAGTTTTACAGTGGGAATCAGGAGCAAAAATGAGCAGAATGGAAAAGTTGGAAAAGTTTGCTGCCTGCGAGGAAAGGAGAAAAAAAGAAGGTAAGGGGAGGCCAAGGAGGGTGAGGTTGGTAAAGAGATTAGTGCTGATAAAAAGAACGCAAGGCTGGAGGTACAGTTCAATTGTAGAATGTACCCTGAGTCCAAGCCCCAACACGAAGGAGAGAAGAAGAAAGAAAGAAAGAGAAAAGAAAGAAAGAAAGAAAAACAGAGAGAGGGGGAGGGAGGGAAAGGAAGAAAGAAAAAGAGAGAGAGGGAGGGAGGGAAAGAAAGAAGAAAAAGAAAGAAAGAAAGAAAGAAAGAAAGAAAGAAAGAAAGAAAGAAAGAGAAAGAATGAACGAACAAAAGAGAAAGGAAGGAGGGAGGGAGGGAAGGAAGAAAGAAAGAAAGAGAGAGAGGGAGGGAAGGAAAGAAAGAAAGTGAGAAAGAGAGGGAGGGAGAGAGGGAGGGAAAGAAGAAGAAAGAAAGAAAGAGAGAGAGAGAAAGGAAGGAGGGAGGAAAGGAAGGAAAGAAGGAAGGAAGGAAAGAAGGAAGGAAGGAAGGAAGGAAGGAAGGAAGGAAGGAAGGAAAGAAAAAGGGGAGGAAAAGGAAGACAAGTGCCTTGCATCAGAGTGATAGGAAAGATGCCTCCAAGACATTTCGGAATCGGCAGGGCTAGCCTCACGTCCATCACCGACTCAGGGGTTCAGAAGCACAAACGTGGTCCAACGGCCTGCCAGGGCAGAATCACTCCAGGAAAGGGGCTCAGGCTACCTGCAGTCCTGGGCCCACATTAGGCTTATTTTCCTGCGTTTTGCTACAAAGCACTCCATGGCTTCCGCTGTGACTCAGACAGGCCCAGGAACGGCTGGTGCTGGTGACAGACCTTGGGGACGTCCAAACGCGGCTCGCTTAGCAGGTGCACAGAATGCAGGCAGTCTGGGGTGGCGAGAGATTTCAGAGGAAAGCCTGGGAGGCCAGGCACAGGCTGCAGGCCAGAGCCCCTGCAGGGAGCCCCTGAGGGCAATGGAGCAGAGCAGTGGGTGGGAAGTCGGAGACCCCCTCCCTGCGGGAAGGCAGAGGGGCCAGGGACAGACACGGCCTGCCAGGGAAGGCTGCAGAGGCTTTTGGAAACAGCGCAAGAGAGGGGCCAGCCATCCTGGCTTACAGCGCACGGGGCCTGTGTGGGATTTTCCACAGTCGCCACCCCTCCACTCAGGGCTCCTGGAAGGACCTCCCTCGTTAAGTGGCCCACCTCACCCGTGGGTGTTCGGGGAGGCAACTTCATGTAGACAGACCTCCAGAAGTGCCTGTAATTTCACGCCTTGCCACACTGACCATTGGACATTCCGGAATGCAGTGAGCGCACCTCAGCAGGGGCTCAGGAAGAAACAAGAAGTCTGCCCTTTCCTGGGATACGAGTGGTAACGACACCCAGAGATTCCTCCAAGAAAACTGATTGGCAACTGACAAAGCAAGCAGTAACCTGCGGCAGGAGAATTCTTCCACTTAATAAGCCACACGGATTGCTATTTAGCACCAAACACACAGGCTCACAACTTGGTAAAGCCAGCCCAGCTCTGAGCCACAGAGCCTTCCTGGGTGCCAGCCAAACGAGTCCAGGAAATCTCCCGTAGACTTCTAATTAGCTACAACTCTAACCAGCCCAGTATGTAGGATGCCAAGAACAGAACGGGTTCTGAGGCAGGATAGGAAGACAGAGGAAATGTCTGAGGACACGGGAAAGAAAGGGCTTTCCCCCTGGGATCTGGTCAGAGTCTGATCACAGAGAATTTTAGCACAATCAGAAGAGAGGCTGCTGTGAGAGCTGCCTGCCTAGGAAGCAGCGCGTCTCTAAAAACCTCACCGAACCAGATCATGGACTGGAATTAAGGTTCAAAGACACAGGCAGGATAAAAGACAGGAGATTTGGGGGACATGGGAAAGGAGAGAAGCCCTCACTCTGGAATCTGATGACATCTCCCATCGCCTGGAAAATCAACAGCTTTAACTGAAGGACTCTGCTCACACCGCCAGCTGCTGAGAGTCCACAGTAGCAGCCTGACAAGATCAGTAAAGATGCCCATGTGGAGACCATTCCCGCCTCCTAGGGGCCCTCTGACAATAGTGCGAGAGACCACAAATAGACTGTGCTTACTCAGGCCCTGGATGGTTGTGACCTCTGAGTTTGACATTACTAACATCCTCTCTCCCATTCCCAAGCCTAAACGCTACACCCCATAAAATCACCTTACAATTTAAGTTGTTGGGGGCTAAGGGTGCAGCTCAGTGGTCCAGCACTTGCAGAAGATGCAGGCGAGAGGCTCTGGGCTCAACCCCCAGTACCACAAAAGAACAAAAAGAACGTGCACCTGTTCCTTTTTTTTTTTTTTTTGTGGTACTGGGGGTTGAACCTAAGGCCTCAAGTCTGCATGCTCTGCAAGTGCTGGGCCACTGAGCTGCACCCCCAGCCCTTTTTTTTTTTTGAGACAGGGTCTCGCTAAATTACGCAGACTGCCTCTGGTCTCGAACTTGCGCTCCTCCTGCCTCAGCCTCCCGAGCTGCTGGGATTATAGGCGTGCGCCACCACCCCGGCCCCAGGAGCACATTCTTCACAATCTGGACCAATAATTGCGCCGTGGAGGAGCACAGTGGTTGAAAGCAGCGGTTTCGGTGGCTTCTTCCAGCCCCGTGGAGACTGTGCTCAGCTGTGGGACTAGAGCAAATTATGTTCCTTGCTGCGAGCTGCAGAATCGCCAGCCATGTACCCTGGCTCTCTTCCCATGTTCATCCAAGTGACGTAACAGATGAAGATTGGCTACATGGGAGCCCCCTGTGCCCAGGGAGGGCGGCCCACTGTGGTGTCCCCAGAGATTATGAAGGCTCCTCTATGCCACCTTGGCTGAGCCACAGTACCCAGGTACTGGGCCAAGCACCAGTCTAGCGGTCACCATGCATGTGTGCTTTACCTGCAGTTAATGTTTAAACCCTTGGACCCTGAGTGTAGGTGGGCCACAACCAACCCATTGAAGGCCTTAAGAGGAAAGCTGCGACCCCCTGAAAAGGAAGGAGTTCTCCCTCCAGGTGGCCTTCCGATTTCACCTGCAGGGTCTGCTCCTCTCCTGATCTCCAGCCTGTAGCTGCCCTGCAGCGTTCCCCCTGGGAGTTCCCCCTGGGAGCCTGCCCCTCAACCGCGTGAGGCAATTCCTTAAAATAAACCCGTCTCCCCCTCTCTCCCTCTGTCCCTTCCTCTTCCTCCTCCTGCCCCTCCTCCCTGTTCTCCTCCGCTTCCTCCTTCTTCTTATCTTTCTCTCTCTCCCTCCTCTCCCACAGCTGGCTGGGTAGATAGAGGCCTGGGCGCAGGTGTAGGTGTAGATATGCACAGATGCAGAGATAGATATGGACCCATTCTCTTGGCTCTGTTTCTCTGGAGAACCCTGGCTTTATGGAAAGACCCCCAATCTTCTCACTCGCACTTGCTGGGGTCCATTTCCCCTGGGATTCCTTCCAGCAGCCCCCAGACAGGCTTCACCTGGTTGGGGTGAAGCACAAACCCGCTGCAGAAACACCTCTGCCTTCTGAGCAGAGCCGAGACCATGAGCAAGAGGCTCCGACAGAAGCACCTGGAGACCCCGCCCAGTCCTCAGCCCCAGCCATGTGTGTCCATCCCTGTGTTTCTCAAGAGCCCAAGGGCATCAGCCACGCAGGGAGCCCCTCCATACCCATGGATATCACGTCCACTGGGATTGGGTGGGACCACGTTTGCTCCCAGTGAAAACCACGCCAGAGCTCACACTGCCTTTCCACATGGGTCCTGGTCATGCTTCAGAGTTTGGCCCATGTAAAAAGAAACACTAAGAGTGTTCAGCCTGCAGCTGTAGCCCTGTGACATCTGATTCCGTCAGGTCTCGGAAGCTAAGCAGGGTCGGGCCTTGGATGGGAGACTGCCTGGAACACCAGGTGCTGCAGCCTTGGGAGATGGACCTGGCAACCCCCTCCCAATCAATCTGCCATTGAAAACCCTATGAATAGCAGAGTAGCACTGACAATAGTGTTTCACCTGTTATACATAGGGTCGCTATGAGTCGGATACCAACTTGACGGCACCTAACAACAACAACAACAACAAAGAGTGTTCAGGAACGCTGCATTTGGTTTAAGCCCTAACTTGAACTCAAGTCCTCAGGGACCGTTGCGAGCGAGGCAGCAAGACTTCTGTCATTTCGCAAGCCCCAGTGGCCCCAGGGCCACAGCGTGGCCGTAAATCTCCCATTCTCCCTCGGCCATATGTTCGCGTTTGCATTTGCCGCATGCCTTGGCCGCACTCGGTCGGATGCGAGCTTCTGTCCAAATGGTCCATTTGGCCGTGTGCACTGCCCAGGCTGGAGACGGTTGGGCTCTGAGACAGAGACATGGGATGGAGGATAAATGAAGTAAATTAAACATCTGATTTGGAAATGTGCTGCTGAAACGGGTCCAGTCACAAATTAAAGCTCATCTGAGCCTGCCTTCCCGTGCCAGCGGAGTGAGGACAGGCGTGCGGAGGCGAGGGCTGCTGTGGGCTGGGACGGGGATTACAGGGCACGGGCAGATCTGCGAACCTGGGGAGACAGAGCCGGGTGCCTCCGGCCCAAGCCTGCTCCTTTAAGCTCAGGCTGCACAGCTGTGTCCTGGGGACAGCCACCTGCGGGGCAGGCAGTGGACTCCAGGAAGTGGGGTCCAGATATCAGAAGTCCTTTCTGTACAGCCACATTCCAGCTGGGTGATTCCTTTGAGGTGTGAGGGAAGGGGGTCACCTCTGGCTTTGCCTCACACTTGGGGAGCTTGGGCGAGGCATTTGACCACTCAGATCCTCTGTTTCCTCTTCTGTCAGCTGGGACAAATGATTCCAACCTCAGAGATGGTAGGGAGGCATCTCGAGAGATTGTCTGGGAGGGGTCTGGCCTGAGCTCTGGCGCATAATAGGTGCACAGTGGGCGGACACTGCCAGTAGGTGGTCAGCCCGATCTCTGGTGAGGCTGCACATTAGGAGCCTGCTGTCTGCCTCGATATCGAGTCTACCCCTCTCCCTCCAGCCTCCACCTGCTCGGTAAGGTGACAGGTGTGAGCCCAGTGCGGACCCTCCACCCCCATGGCACCTGAGCTCCTAAATGGCATCTCCTACATCCTGTGCCCCCAGCACCACACTACAACTTAGCTCATGTTCTCTCGCCTGCCAAATGAATAGGGTCCTTGTCATAGGGTGCTGATGGAAGGGAAGGCCGGGGGCAGGGACCCCTGGGCACAGGGCTGGGGGACTGAGTCCTGGAAGGAGCAGACAGGCCCACGAGTCCTCAGCAGCAGCTGCAGGCCGTACTTCCTGCCTGCATCATTCTGGGGCCATGATGGGCTCCCTGGAAAAGGTCCACGTTGACCCCTGTGGCAAGGTGAGCTGGGGAGCCAGACCCACCCAGGCGGGGGCCAGGCCATGCTGAGCCATCTGTAACTCAGAGGCATCCTAGCAGACCCGGCAGTTCAGAGCCCAGCATCAGGCACTGAGCTGGGAGCCAGGGCCTGAGGCAACCACGGGGTTGTGACTTCTCAGGAGCATCACACGGTCCACCACAGAACGGCCGGAAGGTGAAGGCCCTCGCCACTTTCAGGGCAGTTCCCACTCACTGTCCCCTTCTGAGCAGATGGAACACCGCTACTGGGGTTGCCCCCACGTGTCTGTCAGCTGTCATGCTGTGGAGGCTTGTGTGTTGCTGTGATGCTGAAAGCTATGCCACTGGTATCTCAGATACCAGTAGGCGACCCATGGTGGACAGGTTTCAGCTGAGCTTCCAAACTAAGGCACACTAGGGAGAAGGACCCAGCAGCCCACTCAGGAAACAATTAGTCATCAAAATCCCTATGAATAGTAGAGAAACACTGTGAGATATAGTGCCGGAAAATGAGCCCCCCAGGCTGGAAGGCATTCAAGAAACACCTGGGGAACAGTTGCCTCCTCAAAGTAGAGTTGACCTTACTGATGGGAATGGAGTAAATTCCCTGGGACCTCTTTTTGCTGACATGGCACAACTCAAAGTGCAAAGAAACACAGTGACTGCAACAATGGACTTATACATAAAAGGATTGTGTGCATAGCAGTGTTGAGTGGTGTTTCGTTCTGTTGTACATAGGGTTGCTGTGAGTCAGACCCAACTCGACAGCACTCAACAACACTGGGGTCATACAGATGGCCTCTCCCAGGAGGTCTTGCCTCTGGAGAGGCAAGGGGACTCCTGGGGGATCTTGGGCACCAGCAGGAGAGTGACACATGACACAAGGACCTTCCCCCTCCCCTAAGGCCTTTCCAGTTTTTTCCAAGAGCAAGGTGGCCAGGCAGGAGGACTAAGAGCTCCATGCAGGGCAAGAGGCACAATTCTTCCAAGCCTGTCTGAAGAGACAAAGGGACTGGCCATCGAGCTCTGAG
>VMDO01016749.1:0-46848 GCA_007922755.1 Pedetes capensis | reverse complement strand
TTTTCTGCATGTGGATGACCATGTTTCCCAGCACCATTTGTTGAAGAGGCTGTCCTTTTTCCAGTTTACTTGCTTTGCTCCTTTGTCAAAAATAAGGTGGCTATAGGTGTGTTGAGGTATATCTGTGTCTTCTATTCTGTTCCAGATGTCTTCGGGCCTATTTTTGTGCCAGTACCAAGCTGTTTTTGCAACCACTGCCCTGTAGTAAAGTTTGAAGTCAGGGATTGTGATTCCCCCTACATTAGATTTGCAGCTTAAAAGTGTTTTGGCTATACGTGGTCTTTTGTGGCTCCATATGAATTTTTGGATCATTTTTTCTATTTCTGTGAAGTCAGTCAGTGGAATTTTAATGGGTATTGCATTAAATCTATAGATTGCTTTTGGCAGGATAGCCATTTTTACAATATTAATTCTCCCTATCCAGGAGCAGGGGAGGTCTTTCCATTTTTTAGTGTCCTCTGCTATATACTGTCACCCTGAGCTCTGTAGGAAGCAGTTGTTTCTTGAAACATCTATATTGGTATTCCATTAATTCCTGGATCCTTGTGTTTCACCAGTTCCTTCAAGGTAGCTTCTACTTTGTACTTCAATACCATTGGTTCCTCATCATATGCAACCTCATGAATGGTTGGTCATGCACCAATTCATTTTTGTATAATGACTATGTGTATTCCTTCCATCTTCTTTTAATGTTTCCGGCATCATTTAATTTTTTCCCTATAGAATCTTTCACTATTGCCACTTGAGGATTGATTTTTTTCTTCAGTTCCTTAAGCTTGAGAAAAACAGAGCATGTTCTTCCCTTTTGGTTTTCTATCTCCAGCTCTTTGCCCATGTCATTAAAATTCTTGATTTTGTCTTCTCTAGCTACCTTTTGAAATCTTCTGTTTAGTTCCTTAACTTTATCATGTCTTCCCTTTACTTTAGCTGCTCCATGTTCAAGGGCAAGTTTCAGAGTCTCTATTGACATGTAATTTGATCTTTTTTTCCTCTGTCTTTTTAATAAACTTTTGCTTTCCTCATGAATGATATCTTTGATGCCATGCCACAACTCATCTGGTCTTGTATCATTTGTATTCTAATGCATTAAACATGTTCGTGAGGTAGTCTCTGATGATAGAAGAAACAGTATGTTTACCTGTTGTTGTTGGTAGGTGTTGTCAAGTCAGGTCTGACTCATTATGACCCTCATAGGGTTTTCAATAGTTGATTGTTTCAGGAGTGGGTTGCCACATCCTTTTCCCATTTTTGTGGTACTGGGGATTGAACTCAGGGCCTCAGAGAATTCAGAGCAGCACTCTAGCAACTGAGCTAAACCCAGCCTCATATGTTTGCTTGTTGTTGTTGTTGTTAGGTGCCATAGAGTTGGTGTCCAACTGATAGCAACACTAGGTACAGGCAAAATGCTATTGTCAGTACTTTTCTGCTATTCATAGTGTTTCTAATGGTGGATTGTTTTTTGGGAATGGGTTGCTAGGTCCTTCTCCCAAGCCTATAGTATCTGGTATTCCCAGGCGGTCTCCTATCCAAGGTCTCCCTAAACAGGCCTGACCCTGCTTAGCTTCTAAGATCTGATGGGATTGCATGCCACAGGGCTATGGCTGCAGGCCATATGTTTGCATAGAACAGTTTAAATCAAAAGAGAGATAAACACACAACTAAATGAAACATGCTAATACAATAACTAACATAGAAATGTAGTGAAATATCATTGGAGTACCCTATTATTTATGAATTGGTCAGAAAATTATTTTGACCATGAGATTTCCCCTCATTATTTTCTTTAATATGATTATGGATTCCATTGCAATTTAAGCATACTCCTGAGATGATTGTCATCATGGATATATTTGCCTTGCCTTCTTTATGTATTTCTAAAGTATTTCTTAACAATCAGCTGACTGGAGCCTTTTTGCTCTATGTGAATAGAAATTGTGGGTAGATAAGGAAAAGCCCTTCAAGTGCTGGTCTTTGTCCATGTTCATATACTGAGAGTTTGATGGCAATGAGCAGTGACAGCAAATAAATTGGAGCAGCTGTAGCAACTGGTACCTTCTAGTGTTATAGCTCTTAGGTAGGTCTTATATGTTGAGATTCCACCACCTTTCAAGTGTTACTGTTCCTATGTAAGCCCAGGAGGTTGGAATTCCTCAACCTTCTATAGTAGGTGGAATTGAAGCTTCCAGGGAGTGAAGTCTAGGTATTCCAGGGGATTCTTCATTCCTTGACAGCAGCTAGTATTGCAGGTTCCAGGCAGGACTAGCCATTGAAATTCATCAGTCCTAGACAGTGACAAGTTTTACAACTCCTGGGCCTAGAGTGTCTGAGACTGTTGGTCCTAAAGACTCAGCAATTCTCTAGAACTCTTCTAGCAACCAAGGCTTGTGGTTTCTCTTTTCTGGCTCTTTATAGTCTTTTCTTTCTTTTCCTCCATCTTTTTTATTCCTTCCCTTGTTGCTCTCAAACTGTTCAGTTGCCTCATTGCTATGGCCACTGTCACTATTCTTGCTATTCAAGAGACAACTATTATAGCCCTTTTGTTGTTGCTGCTGCTGCCTCCACCAGTCACTGGCTTTGCAGCATCTCCTCCTCTTCAGTGTCAAGCAGCCACTTCACTGCTTCTGCAGCTCAATGTTTTGGCTGCTTTCCTGTCTCTGCCACTGTTGCTCTACTGTTTCTGCTGTTCCTTGTCACTGCCATCACCATTATTCTGTCTCTGTTGCTTTTCTCTTTGTGTCACCAGCTCATCTTGCAATACTAAAGGTAGTTGAAGACCACTCAAGAGAAACCTTTTATTGGGATTAATGTTGCACACCAAGGGACAGCACAAGAGGGTGTCTCCTGGCCAGCTCAACTGGAGTGAGCTAAATGGCCTTCTTATATAGCCTGAGAAGGGGAGTTTGCAACTGATCACAGAAGCCTCTCACGCAACTGAAGATTTATGTTTCAACTGATTACAACATAGTCCTTTTTGCACCAACCACAGAAGTCCCTGTTTCAGATTATTTGGAGAAATGCGCCCCCCACCCCCCTGCCTGACCTGGATGGAAGTGGTTGCAGGGAAAGTTCAGTGCAAGCTGCTTAAAACAGTTGTAGTTGAGTCCACACCCAGGAACTGTAATAAATTGTTGTGGTCATGTAGCTTCCTTACAGTGCCTATTGACTGTTTATAATTGCAGGCACTCACATGAGGGTGACTTGGCTACCCACACAATTCTTTCACTCAAAACAGCCAGAGCCAAAGGGAGAGCCCAGTACCTGCCAATTAGGGAGTCAGATCACCCCATTCCTTTGTGCTTCCTTATAGAAAAATAAGCACCCAAAGGAGCTGCTTATTAGAAATAATTAGAAAAACCTTGTCAGTAACATAAATATTTAACAGTTTATTATCAATACTGAACACTCAGCACCCCCAAAAGAGGTAGGTCCCTCTGAGCAGTCTCATACCTACAACCAATTTTTTTCAAGCTTTTCTTTAACACTTTCTACTTATGAAATGTTTCACTTTTATTTTCTGTAAGCAACATCTGTCCTCTAAGCATATTGCTTTTGCATTTTCTTTTAATATTTCTGTATCAAAACAGTATAGATAAAGCAACTCCATCATTATACAATATGGTATTAGTAAATTTGGAGCTATCTATAACACTATTCTATTATGCTGTAAAAATTTTGCCAGATTCGTCTCTAGATTCTAGTCACTTCTCTGAAGTGCCAAAATCAACACTTAATTGGTGCTTTATGGGTCTCACACACTGATTCTGCACAAGTGATCATTCCTTCAGTACCTTCCTAAATTAGGCCTACTTGTTGGATAGTTGTGTGTGTAATTTTGATTCACTAAGTGGTACAGGCCTGCAGCAATAGCCCTGTGGCATCCGATCCAGTCAGATCTCGGAAGCTAAGCAGGGTCGGGCCTGGTTAGTACCTGGATGGGAGACCGCCTGGGAACACCAGAGCTGTAGGCTTGGGAGAAGGCAACTCCCTCCCAAAAATCAATCTACCATTGAAAACCCTATGAACAGCAGAGAAGCACTGACAATAGTGTTTCCCCTGTTGTACAGAGGGTCTCTATGAGTCGGATACCACCTCGACTGGCACCTAACAACAACAACAACAAGTGGTACAGGATCCTACAGAGTTGAGGTCTCTGATACCCAACATTACTAGCTATGTTAGATTTATTTTTAAAGAATTACTATCCTTTTAATTATTATGCCCCCGTGTGCGTCAGCTTGTTTTGCTGTGGGGGCTTGTGTGTTACTCTGATGCTGAAAGCTGTGCCACCAGTATTTCAGATACTAATAGGGCCACCTACAGTGGATAGGTTTCAGCTGAGCTTCCAGACTAACACAGACTCAGTAGAAGGATCTGGCAGGCCACTCCTGAAACAATTAGCCATTGAAAATCCCATGGTTAGCAGAGAGGCATTGTAAAATATAGTGCTGTAAGTGAGCCCCCTGCCAGTCTGGAAGCCATTCAAGAAACAACAGGGGAGAAGTTTCCTCCTCAAACTAGGGTCAATCTTAGTGACAGGAATGGAGTGAAACTCGTGGGATCTTCTTTTCCTGATGTGGCACAGTTCAAATGGGTGCAGCAAAGGGCTTAAATATAAAAGGATCATGTGTATGGTACAGTGTTGAGGCATGTTTTGTTCTGCTGCACTTAGGGTTGATATGAGTTGAATCCTACTCAATAGCACCTAACAAAAACAACAATAACTTTCATGTAATATTATAATTCTTACAGCAATAACATTGAAAACATGGCATCCAAATGATTTCCTACATCTCTAAAGTTGATGATCCTCAATTTCCAGAGTTTGCACAACAAAAGTTAAATGAATTAAATGAAAAAGATGAGGATGCCAGTGACGTGGATGATTTTGGCAATGATCAATTGCCAGTGAGTCTCACAATACACATGCAGATCAAGAAGTAGAAGAAAGTGCAGTAAAAGCAGAAAAAAGATGTAGAGGGCAAGAAGGAGAAGAAGGAGAAGGAGAAGCAGAAGATGAGGACAAATCATCAACAGCATATGCTGAAAGTAATAAGAAAAAATATCATCCAAGTGGGCTAAAGCTGAAAGACTCAGATCTAGAAGCATTTCTACCATTAATACGTTGACAATAAAATTACCAGATACCAAGGGTTATGTAAAAAAATTTCAAGATCCCTCACATGATAGAGACATTTGGCATTGCTTATTTTCTGAGGAAATGCAATAAGAAGTCATTCTATGGACAAATGAAAATCTTGAGAAAATTCATGCAAAATACAAATAGCAGGATTAACCTGAATGTAGACATAATTGAACTGTAAGCTTTTATTGTTAGGTTGTTAGGTGCCGTCGAGTTGGTATCTGACTCATAGTGACCCTCATAGGGTTTTCAATGGCTGATTGTTCCGGGATTGCCTCGGGAGTGGATTGCCAGGTCCTTCTCCCGCAAGCTTTTATAGGATTGTTTAATATATCACAGTGCTTGTAATTTGGGAAATGAAAACTTATCCACAGTGTTTGCTACAGATGGAACAGATAGAAATTTTTTCTCTCCACCATGTTGCTGAAAATAATGTTGACTTTATTTACAGGCATTCATTTTGATCATGTTGAAATTAGGCAACCAAGGTGTCAAAATGATCCAGCACCTATAAATTGGTGTTTTGATAAGTTTGCGGAAAATTTTCAGAGTAACTACACATTAGGAGAATATGTCACAGTTGATGAAATGTTCATAGGTTTTTGTGGTCACTTGTCATTTCAGATTCTTTATATCTATAAACTCAACAAGTGTAAGATAAAATTCTAATTTTAGCAGAGGTAAAATCTGGCTATTTTTTTCAATGCTAATTTTTATTGTTGAAAAGATTCTGATAGCAAATAATTAGATCAATATTTTCTGAAACTCAGCAAATCTACTTAACCAGTGCTTTGTTTAGCCAAATGAACTTATAATTCGAATTTCAATATTACTGAAGACAATTGGTGGAGCTCAATTGATTAAGTTGCAAAAGTGAAAATTAATATATCTAGGCACTATGTGGTACTGCAAGGAAGAATCCCTTCCCGAGTTTTTGCCAGGAAGAATTCAATCTATAAATTCTTCATTGTATGGATATCATGCTGATATGACACTGCTTTTGCATGTCACCCAAAAATCAGAAGCTGCCATAGTAGTATCGTCTATGCATGAGCATCCCAGTACTGATGAAAAAGCCAGGAAGTCTAAATGATAGCTTTATACAATAAAACAAAATTGGGAGTAGATGTGCTATATTAAAAGTGTGAAAATTATTCTGCTGGTAGCACAACCTGTAGATGGCAAATGTCCACTTTTTTACGATGGTAGATATGGCAGCAGTAGGTTCTTACATTATATATGTAAGTCTAGCTAGAAAACAGTTATCCCTATTGAACTTTATGAAGCTATTAGGATCAGAACTAATTCTTCCTGAATTAAAACAGTGAGTATATAATGAAAGAATTCCTATTTTAATGCAAACTTTGATGAAAGGTGTTTTAGGACCCAAAATGTCTGATCCAACTCATGAAAATCCAGCAGAGCTAGCAAAAAGAAAACAGGTGCTCTATGGCTGAGCTGCAACCCAGGCCTGGCCCCATGTACCTGTATTTGCAGCCTTGGCATCGTTCTGCTCTCCTCTCTCTCCAGGGCACTTTTTGCTGCAAAATGGGCAGGTTCCTGGCTAACAGCCTCCAGCTGCTGCCTTGCTGGTGTCTGCCATGGAGGCCCAGGAGACCGTGTTGTCTGGGCCTGTTCCCTGCTGGTGACAATAGTCAGTTGTAGAGCTGCCCTGTCTCTGCTCTGGGAGGAGGCCCTGGGGCTTCCCATGGCCTGGTCCAGACTGTCTCAGAGCTGCTTTTGCTGTGCTACCCAAGTCCTTCCTGTTCTCTTTCCCAGGTGTGGGGCTGGACTCTCTGCCTCCTGCTCTCAGTACATCCCTGGACATCTACTTACCTTTGCATCTCATTGTCAAGCAGCCCAACTAATGACGTGTTTGTGTATATGATGTATGAGAAGCTGTAATTACTGTAAGTAGTTTACCTTTTGTGGTACTTATGACCCTCAAACTGAGTTTACTTGGCAGAGAGGTATCATTATATCTCAGGTCACTTCTTGTTAATCTGAAGAATAAAATTTCAATCATAACACTGCTGACTCACAGAACTCTCATAAGAGTGTAGAGTTTCTAAGGACCATTTACTTTAAATTCCTTTATTTTATTATAAGGTCAGGAACCTTATAAGTGACTGTTCAAGGTCAAGTAACACATTAGAAGGAAAACCTAACAACTAGAGAAGCCAGATGTCTGAATTGGAGCCCAAGGCCCATTCCAGACCCCATCATGCCTATTTAAAAATTTAACCCCAGTTTAAGTAAAATAAGTCCTAAAACTGTTATGCAATGAAAATCTGAAGTATAAGATGTGTTTAGTAGCGCACTAAGCCCTATAAAAGAGAGACATTGATTCTTACTGTCAAATGACATTGTTCTTGCCCTATGTATTCTTATAATTGTAAGCAATGAATTAATATGCAAATTGATTTTAATTAATGTACCCACAACAACATTAGCAACAATTTTTAAGAGAGTTTTACAGAAAAATCGGGCAGAAAGTACAGAGTTCCTATATTAGTTTGCCCAGGTTGCCACAACTGTCTCCAGTCCAGTGGCTTAAACAACAGTTGTTTTATCATCTCTGTTCCAGCAGCCAAAAGTCCACAATGTGCAGGCCGGGTTGGCACCTTCTGGTGACGTCAGGGGGAATCTGATCTCTGCTTGCTCCCAGTTTCTGCAGCTTTGCCTGTGACACTGGTTGTCTCTTGATCTGTAACAAAATAGCTCCAATTTTCCCAGCTCATCTTTTATTTTATTTATTTTTTAATCTTTTGAGACAGGGTCTCATTATGTTGCCCAGGCTGACATTGAATTTGTAATCCTCCTGCCTCAGTCCCTAAGTCCTGGGTTTATAGGTGTGTGCCACATCTGACTTCACATGGAGTTTTTAAGTATGCATGTGTCTGTCATGTCCGAATTTCTGAATTTTGAAAGGTTACTAGTCATATTGCTTCAGGAGCCCATCCTGCTCTGGGACAACCTCAACCAAAAAGCTATATGTCTAATAACGCTTTTTGAAATAAGATTGTGTTCTGAGGTGGCGGGAGTTAAGAGTTTGACATATAATTTTGGGTGGGGGCGCAGTTTTCATACACCTTCTCATCCCCCTCACTTAGTTCTCATCATTAACATTTTTCTTCAGTGTGGTCCATGGGTTACAATTCACTAGCCCACGTTGGTACACTATTATTAATGAAAATCTGTTGTTTTCATTAGGCATCACTCAGTGTTGGACATTCAATGGGTACCAACACTGTGAAAGCATTGGGCTGGGATTTAGCTCAGTGGGTAGAGTGCTGCGCTGCAGTCTCTGAGGCCCCGAGGCCCCGAGTTCAATTCCCAGCACCGCAAAAATGGGAGAAGGGCCTGGCAATCCACTCCCAAGGAAATCCCGAAGCACTCAGCCATTGAAAACCCTATGAGGGTTGCTATGAGTTGGATACCGACTCGACAGCACCTAACAACAACAACTGTTAAAGCATTATATAAAGTAAGTTCACTGCAGTAAAAGTCCCCTGTGCTCCACATACCCATCCCTTCTCTCCACTCTCTATGGCAACCACCCACCTTTTTCTTCTCTTTATAGTTTTGCCTTTTTCAAAATGTCATGCTGCTGGAATCATATAGCATATAGCCTTATACAAATTGGCTTCTTTCCCTTTAAAAATACATTACAGTTTTTCCATGGCATTTCTTGGCTCGATAGCTCATTTACTTGTATTGCTGAACAATAGTCCATTATATGGATGTAGCCGGTTTGTATATGCATTCACTTATTAAATGGCATCTGTGTTACTTCCAAGGTTTGGCAATTGTGGATGAATCTTCTACAAACACTCATGTAGAGGTTTTGGTGTAGGTATAAGTTTTCAACTCCAGTGGGTCAATACCACTGGGATTTAGCTCAGTTGGTAGAGCGCCACTCTGCAGTCTCTGAGGTCCTGAGTTTGATTCCCAGAACCACAAAAATGGAAGAAGGACGTGGCAACCCACTCCCAAGGCAATCCCTAAACAATCAGCCATTGAAAACCCTGTAAGGGTCGCTATGAGTTGGACAGGACTTGATGGCACCTAACAACAACAACAATGTTTGCCAGATTCTATGATTAGAGTATGCTTGGATTCATAAGAAACTGCAAACTATCTTCCAAAATGGCCAGACCATTTTGAATTCCTTCCAGTATTTCACACTGGCATTTGGTGTGGTGAATGTTTTGGATTGTCCACATTTCAATTGGGTTGTTTTGTTTTTTTATTTATCAGTTTTAAGTGTTCTTTGTATGTTTTGATTATAAGTCCTTTAAGATACATCTTTGTAAATATTTTCTTCCAGTCTCTGGCTTTTTTTCTTGATAGTTTCTTTCTCAAAGTAGGAGGTTTTACCTCTAACAAAGTCCAACTTGTCAAATTTCTTTCACATATTGTACTTTTGGTGTTGTATCTGTATGTGCATCAACAAACCCAAGGTTATCTAGTTTCCTATTTTATCTTCTAGAAGTTTTATAGTTATGCATTTCACAATTTGGCCTATGTTTCTTTTTTAGTTAACTTTTATAAAAGGAAACAAGTCAATTAGCATCTGCATTCCTATTTTTTCTGCATGTAAGAAATTCAGTTTTTTTCAAGACCATTTATCGAAAAGATTATACTTCCTCCATTGAATTGCATTTTGTTATTTTGTCAAAAATCAGCTGATTATATTCCACTGTGTTTTCTATTTCTTTGCCAATACCACATAGTCTTAGTTTTCATAGCTTTATAGTAAACCTTGAAGTTGGACAGTGTCAATCCTCCAAATTAGTTGTTTGTTCTTCCTCAATATTGTACCAACTATCCTAGGTCTTTTGCCTATCCATACAAACTTTAGACTCAGTCTGCCAATACTCACAATGTAAGTGCCTGGAATTTTGTTTGGGATTGCATTGTATCTATAAATTCGGTTGGGAAGAACTGACATTTGATAATATGAGTCTTTCTCTCCATTATCACTGGATATTTTTCTATTATATCTTTGAAAATTATCATCAGAGTTTTGTGGCTTTTTTCACATAGAAGTGATAATGTAAATGGAATTATGTTTTAAAATTCAAATTCCAATTGTCCATTGCTGTTACACAGGAAGTCATTTGACTTTTGGATGGTAACCTGCATCTTTCAACTTACCTCAAATCATATGTTAGTTACAGGATTTTAATTTTGGTCCTCAATACTTTGTGATTTTCTATGTAGAAAATCATATCACCTGGAAAGACAGTGCGTTACCTCCTTTTCAATTTGTTTAAATTTCATTACCTTTTCTTGTCTTATTTTATTAACTAGGACGTCGGGTATAATGTTAAATACAAATGTTGAGAGAGGGCATTCTTTCTTTATCCTTGACCTTAGGAAGGAAGCACTTAATTTCTCATTAGCAGCTATGATGTTTGCTACATTTTTTGGTGTATGCTCTTTATTGAGTTGAAGAGCCTCCCTTTATCTCTACTTTGCTGGGAGTTTTTGTTATGTCACTTATGAGTGTTGAATTTTACCTAATGTTTTTTCTGCATCTGATATGATCATATGATTTGTTCTCTTTAGCTTGTTGGTGTTAGAGTTTCAGATCATGTTGACCACTTTGCAGTAAAGTGCCTCTTTATTCATTATAATTTTCCGTGCTTTAAAGTCAGCCACATTCTGAAATTAATATAGCTATATCAACTTTCTTTTACTGTCTTTTCCTATCCTTTTATTTTTAATTTGTTTGTCTTTAAAGTGGATTTGTTATAGAGAATATATAGCTGAATCTTATTTTTTAATTCACACTAACAGTTACTTTTAATTGGTGTATTTATATCATTCACATTTAAAGTGATTATTGAGATAGTTGGATTAATACCTACCATATCTGTAATTCTTTTCTATTTGGTGCACCTGTTTTTGGTTTATTTTTTACTCATTTATTTATTTTGGTTTACTGCTATTTGTCTCTAACTTCCTGGTTTCCCATTTTTTGTTCTTCGTTTCTTTTCTTTTCTTTTTTTCAGTGTTGGGGATTTGAACTGAGGGCCTCAATCAGGCTAAGCAAGCACTCTACCACTGAGCTGCACCCACTATGCCCTTTTTATTTTATTTTGAGACAGGATCCACCTAAGTTGTACAGGTTGCCTCTGACCTCAAACTTACAATCCTCTTGCCTCAGCCTCCCAAGTTGTTAGGATTACAGCTAGACAGTGCCTCTCCATCATAATTTTCTTTGCATATGTAATACAAATTCATTCTATAAGTTTGGACAGAATTAACACTTCTGAGATGCTCCTTCATGCATTCTTATGTTACAATGGCTTTACATGAATTAAATTAAGTAGTTTGTACGACTGATACTGTAGACAAAGATTTCTAGAGTGTTGTATAAAATAGTAATATTCTTTTCTCCCTCTGAGGTGACATGAAAAAAGCAGCAGAAATGTTTCCTTCTGTCCTCAGCCTATGTCAGGGTGTTCCCTGCTGTCTTTGCTTTGTTGGTGTCACAACAAAATCCTTTAAATTATCAAGCAGTCATATATTTAACTGGTGGTGATTAATAAGTGCTAAACTGGGTATTGACTTAAAAATAATTAAGGTCATGCGTATGTATTAAACATAATGATGTAACAGTTACTCCAGGTTTGTTCTTTATAGTCGAGATGCCTGGACACTCAGGGTTTACAGACATCACTGATATTGTGGTACTTTTTAGCAGATAGGTAGACTGAAATGTTGAATTCAACAAAGAAAGCTAAATGATTTATCCTAAAGTCATTTTTTTTTAAAAATATCTATTTCCATAGGACAATCTCTAAAATTTCATAGACATTAAAGACCATCTTTGGTTGGATAATTTTCCAAATTGCTCAGTGGGCTTCCATGTGTGTTATCCATTGGTCACTGCACACCTAGCATATTGTTAAGTGTTGGGAGGACAGACCTTGTGATGTCCTGAGTGGAATTCTATGAATCAAGGAGAGTTGGAATAAACAAGTAGTCCCAACATCTTGTTTTAGGAACTAAATACATAGTGCTACAGAATGATGGAAAATTGGGGATTTGGGAATGTTGTCCTCAAGGAAATCGTGCCTAGGTTTCATCAAATAAGTGAAAGTATAAAGGTTAGAAGCAGAATGAGTGAGAGTGTATGGTGGGGGTCACAAGCACACCTGTCCTTGGGAGAGTAGATTTCTGGTGTTGTCTGTCTGACTGGGATGGTGTTCTGTTGACTGTCATTTCTTCTCTCCTCTCTTCCTTTCATTTTACTTTCTCAAACCATTTGAAACATCTACTATGTACCAAGGCACTCACTCTTAGAGAAGATTTTTCTTACTTTTGTTTCATCTTCTTGTTTTTATCTTCTTCCAAACTTTCTCTGCTGACTCAAGGTCTTCATCTCTGCATCAATCCAAAGTAGGTCTGGCCAGTGGTCATTTCCTCAATATTGACTCCACCTGCCCTTCCAGTTAAGTGACAACGAGTTCATGGTTTAGTTGATACTTTTCAAAGCAGAAAATTTTTGTTTCTCTCATAACTCTATAGATTTCTTACATACTCAAAATACTGCAATATCTGACTTTTCTGCTGATGGTGTGTATGGGCATTAAGCAGCTTGAGTTTATGCCAAATATCATTTCTGAGTTTTCAATGATTGATACCTTGTTTCTCATTGTGTAGACATGTGTCTTCTCATATTACTTAATGACTTGGATGAAATCTCTTGGATGAAATGAGTAAAAGTGAGTTCAACAGCTTATTAACTAAAATTAGATAAAGTATTCTAAACATGATCATTTATTTTGTCTCTTGTAAGTATTATATATTAATCAGGTGTTAAGGATTCTTAATTTGTACTTATTTCCTTTAGCTACTTTCTTCCCTGTGTTTAAATTGAAAAGGAATAATTTTAACATAAATAAACTGAGATTTTTAGAACTCATAATCTTTCTGTTCTTTAATAGTTAGCAGGGTGGAAAATGCAGTAACAGTTATTTGTTTATAAAATTTATCTATTTTAAAACAATGTTAATACTTTTAAGAAAAATACCCTAATTTTCTCTTTCTCTACCTCAACTGAAAAATTATTTTCCCACCTTCATATCAACACATTTAGTTATATTTCTATAATTTCCTAAGCTATTCCTTATGAAACAAAAGACAATATAGAGCCATGGTGAACATTTAGTAAGATTTCAATTTTGGATTGCAATCTCTTTAAATCTGTCTATCAACTATATTGTGACCATTAAATAGTCCATTTTTATATTTGCAAGTGACTTTTTCACAACTGCTTATTGAATAATTTTCTGTGTATAAAGAATGCAAATGTTTTCTATGAGTTTTAACAGAATCAAAATGAGAACTCAATGGTCAATATATGGGTGTATGTATATGTGAAAACATTTTGTAATGGCATTGTAGTACCTAATTTTAAAGTTTATTTTTAAGAACATTATATGTCCATTTTATATTATATCTAAAATTACACTGTGCAGGAGAATATAATACTTAGAAAAATGTTCAATATCCTTAGCCATTAGGGAAATGCAAATCAAAACTACATTGAAATTCCATCTCACTTCAAGACAGAATGGCTATCAGCAAGAAAACAAACAGCAACAAATGCTGGTGAAGATGCAAGGAGAAAGGAACCCTTATACACTGTTGGTGAGAATGTAAGTTAGTGCAAATACTATCGAAATCAGCATGAAGATTACTCAGAGAACTAAAACTAGGACTACCATATGGTATAGCCATACCACTCCTGGGAATAAACCCAAAGGAAGATAAGTCAGTATAGAGATGCCTGCACATCCACATTTATCATGGCACCATGATAATCAGGCTAGATGTCCATAACAAATGAGTGGTATAGTTTCCCTATAGAGTTTTATTCAATTGTAAAGGGGAACGAAATTATGTCATTTGCAGGAAAATGGAGGGAACTGAACATTATGTCAAGAGAAGACAGATTCAGAAGAATAAATATTAAATGTTTCTTTTCATCTGTTGAATATAATATATATTATGTACTCTATATGCGATGGGCTGGGATTTAGCTTATTTGGTAGAGCACCGCTCTGCAGTTTTTGAGGTCCCAGGTTTGATTTCAAGCACCACAAAAATGGAAGAAGGACATGACAATCCACTCCCAAGTCAATCCCCAAACAATCAACCATTGAAAACCCTATAAGGGTTGATATGAGTGGGACATGACCTGATAGTACTAACAAGAACAATGTATATATGGTATGAATGTAGAAGCAGACTATCTGGGAAGAGGAAGGAGGCCAGTGGGAGGGAAAGAGAGGACAGGAGAGGGTAATGAGGGGTGAATATGAGCAAAGAACACAATATATTTATATAAAAATTTTGTAAGGAAATTCATCATTTGTACAATGAATATATGCTAATAAAATTTAAAACATAATTTCAAAATGCTATAACCTGAAACTCCCATGTGTCTGTCAGTTTATTGTGCTGTGGGGGCTTCTGTGTTGCTGTGATGCTGAAAGTTTTGCCACCGGTATTACAAATACCAGCAAGGCCACCCACAGTAGACAGGTTTCAGCTTCACTTCCAGACTAAGAGAGAGTAGGAAGAAGGACCCAGCAGCCCAATCCCCAATTATCCATTGAAAACTCTATGAACAGCAGAGAAGCACAGTCAGATACAGTGCCAGAAAATGAGCTCCCCAGGCTAGAAAGCATTTAAGAGACAACCGGGGAAGACTTGTCTCCTTAAAGTAGTAATAGGAATGGAATAAAACCTCTGGGACCCTCCTTTTGCTAATGGGCAGAACTCAAAATGAGAAGAAACACAGTGGCTACAACAGAGAGGGAGGGAAAGAGAGAGAGAGAGAGAGAGAGAGAGAGAGAGGACTAAAAATGAAAACAGGAGAAGTTAGCATCACTTGTAGGGATAAATGTGGGGTGCAAAGAGGAAGAGAAATGGCTTGAGGCTTATTTGGCCTGTGTTGAGACCTGAGATGCATTCAGGACCCCTGTGTGACTTGCTGTGACACACCCAGCTTGAGTCTACGAGGTCTGAGACTGCATGCCCAAAATGGCCCCAGCCCAGCACAACCGGGGTGCATCCAGCTTTAGACCCTCACTGTCTGATAGGTCATATCCTATCACCCTATTGGCCACTATGGGGAGGCCTATGATTGGTTGCTCCCGGCCTCCTACCCACGTATCAATTATCAGGCTCACCATTGGCCACTTCCAAACAAAGCCCAGAGTTCTGATTGGTCCCAAGAGAAATAAACCAAGAGCTTGCTTGCCACTCTCTCTCTTGCTCTGGAACCAGCTCTTGCCTTGTCACCATGACCACGATGAAGACAGAAGACTACAAGAGGAGAAGACACTGGGGCATGCCCACCAAGGAGAGAAGCAAGCACTGAGACTGGCTGCTGCAGAGAGCATGGGAGTAGCCACTGGACCAGCACCAGAGGCAGACCTGAGCAGACCATCATCGTGGACCACCAACGCTACAGAGGCCATAGTAGTTAGTGCTGTGTGTCACTTAACCCTCAGAGCTGTGAAACACTTTAAGGCCACAGCACTTTTAAGTGCTGTACAATAAAAAGCTGTGTGTTTAAAGAGACCTCCCGAGGTGTCTCTCACTCTGTCACATTCACCTGGTCTCCATGGGTTCCCTGCTTGAAAGGAAAAGAGGTTAAATGTGAGGTTCCTTTTCCACTATCCAGGCCCAGAGAGATAACCACACCAGAGCAGTGAGCCCCACAATCACCCTTTGCCCAGGAGCCACACAGTGTTGGAAGGAACATAGGTAAAAGTAGAAATGGTGACATGTGGGCTGCAACCAGCAAGGCTATGGGGTGGGGCTTAAGACCTTTGGAGCTTCATCACTTCACATGTGTCCTAGCTGCCAGATACTGAGCTCCAGGTTTAACATTTGCTGTGCTGGGCTTTAGTCTTGCCTTGGTTTGACTGCTGCTTACTGTATTCCTATGCCTCCCTTTTTGAATGAGGATGCTTATGCCATGCCCCTGTATCTCAGAAGTATTTAACTTCATTTTTTTATTCCCCAAGGGAGCACACTAAATTTGCCTTGAGGTTCAGAGGAGACTTTGGACTTGGATTTTTTCTTTTTGAGATAAGATTTTGCTGTGTAGCTCCAGCTGGCCTTGAACTTGTGATCCTCTTGCCTCAGCTGCCTGAGTACTAGCATTACAGGTGCTCATCACCATGCTTGGCTGGACTTGGACTTTTGGGAAATACTGGAACTGTTAGAACTTTGAGGACTTTTGGAAATGGACTAAATGCATTTTGCATTGTGAGATGGGCATGAATATTTGGGGCCAGAGTGAAACGTTATGGTTTGGATGTTAAGTGTCCCCCAAAAGCCTGTGTGCTAAAGGCTTGGTCACCACTGGAAGGTGGTGGAACCTTTGGAAGGTGGGGCCTTGCAGCAGGAAGTGAGGTCATTGGGGCGGTGCCCTCAAAGGAACTATTAGGATATCAGCCCCACCCTCTCTGTCTTTGCTTGTTGGCTGCTGTGAGATGCTCCTGCTATGGTATGTGGGGCTGCCACAGGCCCAAAGCCACAGGACCAAGTGACCACAGACTGGACCCTCTAAAACCATGAGCCAAAATAAGCCTTAACTCCTTCAAGTGACCTATGTTAGGTGTGCCATCACAGCTGTGGAAAGCTGGCTAACATACAGTGCCAGAGGATTCTGTGGCCTGCAGTCCAGTCACATGTTGTGACTGTCTCCTTGGGAACTGTTGGGCTCTACAATTCCTGAGACCTTGGACATGCTCAGTAGCCACTAAATAAAATTGACAGAATGGAGTTAGATTGAGTTGTTACATCGCTGATGTTTCATATATTTATATCTTCAATAAATCGATTATTTATTCCTCCACTCATGCTCTGGACATTGGGGTGGGCACCAGGGCTATAGCAACTGAAAGGAAGTAAGAAGATGCCACTTTTTGTGTCATAATTCAAAATTTTATTTAAAGGTTTTCTCCTCTCTCTCTCTCTCTCTCTCTCTCTCTCTCTTTCTCTCTCTCTCCCCCTTCTCATACTGGGTTTGTTTTTTTGTACAGTACAGGGGTTCACACATGCTAAGTGCTCACCACTGAGATGTACCCCTCAGCTCCCTTTTATTTTTTATCATTTATTTTGAAACACAGTATTGCTAAGTATGCAGGCTATCTCTGGCCTCAAACTTGCAATCCTCCTGCTTCAGCCTCCTGAGTTGCTGGAATTATAGTTTTGTGCCATGGCACCTCGGAAAAATTTTCATTTCTTTTAGACACTTCTCTTTGCAGCTCAGCTAGGTCTAGTTTTTCTTGAAAATACCCTTTTGAGGGCCATATTTTAAAATGTATAGGAATCATTTTGACTCTTCAGTTCTTTTCTGACTAACCGAGAAAATTTGATGTGTGGATTTTGAACATTCATCTACTACTTCTAAATAGGAGAACTACTAGCTCTGCTCTCAAGAGTGATTTGGAAGGCAATTAGACAGTGCTTTGTGGACACACTTGTGTTTAAACACAGTTTAAACATTAAATTTAATAATATACTTAAATCAATACTTGCACGTAGTAAGTGCTGAAATACATTTTCCATAAATACTTGTTAAAATTTGTTTGTGCCTTTATACATTAGTTAACATGTCAAACTCATGCTACCTTAAAAAAAAGCCCACCAACTTAGGTTTTCCACACAAAAGTTTTTCTTTCTTATTCTTCACTATTGGCTGGGATTTAGCTCAGTTGTAGAGCACTGCACTGCAGTCTCTAAGGTCCCGAGTTCAATTCCCAGCACCACAAAAAATGTGAGAAGGGCCTGGCAATCCACTCCCAAGGCAATCCCGTAACAGTCAGCCATTGAAAACCCTATGAGGGTCGCTATGAGTTGGACACGACTTGACAGCCCCTAACAACAACATTCTTCACTACAGCCTCATTTTGCATAATTTTCATGTGGGATGCAGGTGGATGAAATATTGCCTCTTCTATAACACTTGTGATTTCGTGATAGGTGGGAAAAAGAACATCATAGACCTAACTATGGTTCATAGACTCTATAGGGAATCCACAAATATTATTTCATGGATCATTAATGAAAATAAATCAAATGAACCAGCCTGATGTTAGGTAATGGAGAGGTATAATTCCACCCTGGGGAAGGACACTGTATATCTGTGAAAAATGATTTATTCTTCTGCAAAATAATTGAGTGATAGTAACCTTATATGTATGTTTTTAAAGATTTCAGAATCATCTTCTTGAAAAATTCTGACCCAGTTAAAACCAAGAAACACTTTCATTCTTAGTAAATTATTCATCCTAGTACCTAATACAGTGTTGTAGAAATTAAGGATGTTATCTACCTGGTGGAAAATCTCACACAAGAGTAATTAATCAAGGATTTATGCAAACTAACTTTTCATTTCTGTGTCACTTTATCTTTCAGTCTTTTCCAATTGAGTTATACATGTATTCATGGGTCTTGTGTAGGTTTTCTTTCTGACTTGAGGGAAAAGGAAATTGGTCTGAGGAAAACTGAAATAATGGTACTTGCTTTGTGAGGACATTTTGTGAAAAGTACTTGCAAATAGGCATCTGCCATCCTTGAGCCTGTTTTCTCCTTTCTCTTCCCTCCCTCTCTCCTCCTTCCTCCTTCTCTTCCTTTCTGGATTCTTCACAATTGTTATTATAGAGCCTTTCCAACTGCCACTTTAAACCATAATCACCCCTATGTTAAGTGTACTTTACACTTCTTATTCTGTGCTAAATGCTGAAGGCACAGAAGTGGTATCACTGTGGCACCATCTTGCCAAGGAAAAATACATCTGTTCCAATGGAAAATTACTTGCTATGTGTTATCAAATAGATATTTATGAAATAAAACAGTTACAATGGAAAGAGAAAACAAGACTTGAGGAGTTGATAAGGATGTGATGGAAGAGGCAATCTCTAGCTGAGCTTGAAGAATGAATCAGACTTTTGCAGATAAAGATAGACAAAGGCATTATAGTTAGCATTCAGTTGTGCTTGGCACATAAAACATGCTAGAAAAGCATGAAAGAAATTATAGGAGGTAGAGCTGGAAAGAGAGATTTAAGAATATTGTGAACAATTTTGAATTCCATTGGTAAAGATTTGGATTTTGTTGTGTCAGTCACTTGTCACTGTGATGAATACCTGAGACATATAACTTATAAGGTGGAAGGGTTTAATTTGGCTAACAGTTTCAGACTCTTTGGTCAGCAGGGTCCATTGCTTTGGGACATGTAGTGGGGGGCATGTGGCACTCTACGGAGGCAGAGGGAGCAATGGGCTGGACCCCTTTAAGGGCCCACTCCACCTGACCTAAATTCTTTGCATGATGTTCCACCTCTAAAACTGTGACACCGTCGCAATGGAGTCATGGGTCTTTGAAGGATACCATCCCATTCTTCAAACAATAAACAGCTATGACAAACTTCTGAGCAGGTAGTGGTTCAGATCACAGTGATAATTTAGAAAGGAAGAGCAGGTACGTTACTATGGGGACAAAACTGAGCAGGAGTGAGGGAGGAGGAACACAGAGGGCTCTCTCATTAGTTGAGGCAATTGTACAGGAGCAGCACCAGCACTGGAATTAGAGAAAGTGGTTTTTTGAGAAGTAATCCTGAGACAAATACAGCTTGTATTGGATAAGGTGAGGGACAAAAGAAAGAATAAAACAAACCAGAACCTCAGACTTCTAGTGGAGGTGAGAGTACCCTGTTCTGGTTTTGGTTATGTAATGTATAAACATTTATTCTATACTTGTGTGCCAGACAAGGGAGAAAATAGTCAGCAAATGACCCTTCCCTGCATTAAGTCTAGTGAGTGAAATGAAAAGATCTTAAGGTTGAGAATTACTTTGGGGAAATGGATAAGTTTGCTTTTGAATATGTTGATACCTAACTGGAGTAGTGGTTCTGCAGGAAATTGAACCGTTAGTTCTATTAATAGACACATTATTGATTAGGGATATGACTTCCAGCAGAGATGGACAGAATCAGTTACTGAATGAAGTTGTCCTTTTACTGAGTGTTAAGTGGGGTCACTGGAGACAAGGATCTGCAAGTCGCCTCTTCAATGTAACAGTGTCTTGATGGCTAAGAAGTGCAAAGCAGAGCAGCTGGGGAGTATTAATGTGTCTGGGCAGGAAATGCAGGGAGGGCCTGAGAAGGGTCAGTGAGACAGCACAGAGATAGGATACCTTGTGGCTGAGGAAGCCAAAAGTAAGCAATGTTCCTATGGGGTTGTAATGGACATCTGAGCCATCTTTCCTGGCACACCTCTGCCCCCTAACGGTATTATTATTGTTGTTATGTTGTTGTTAGGTGCCATCGAGTCGGTATCCGACCCATAGTGACCCTCATAGGGTTTTCAATGGCGACTGTATTGGGATTGCTTTGGGAGTGGATTGCCAGGCCCTTCTCCCATTTTTGCGGTGCTGGGAATTGAACTCGAGACCTCAGAGACTGCAATGCAGTGCTCTACCAACTGAGCTAAATCCCAGCCCAACGGTATCCTTATAAGCAGCTCTATTGCTTAACCTGTGATCTTCCACCCATCCTGGGAGCTGGCCTAGGGATGATCCCACCAGACCTGGCTCACAGGGTCCCCAGCATCCTGTGACATGACCCGACCTGCACCATGGCTTAATGCACATGAAATGTGCCAATGAGGCCCTTTCTCCCTGAGGGTTTGGGTTGGTGGATAGAAAGATACCAATGTTTAGCAGACAAGAAAGTACAGACAGAGTTTGGTATAATCCAGGGCTCCGGTGTCAGCCAAGGTCATGAGTCAACATTTAAACCCACCTCTCTGAGAACAAGAGAGAAGGCCACGGAGCCTAACCTGACTTCACCACAGAAATCCAGGCCAAGCCATTTCCAGAGTCTCTGAAAAGGCTCTTGGAGCGAAAGTCATTGGCTTTCAACTGAATTGTATGTCTCATACCTTGTCTAAATCAGGCTTCTAGGTGCCGAGGTCTGTCGAGGTTAGCATGATATGCCTTTGGACTCTGCCCTCCATGTGTGGAATTTTAAAACACCCTTGTCTTCTAACATGACCCAAACCTCGGCAGCTTCCTCATCTGTTGAAGGGCATTTCCTGTTCCTCCACTCCGTCAGCCTGGTCAACGACTTGCCTTCCACCTTCTGCCTAGGGGTGACAGAGAAAATCATAACTCTTTATTATTGCTTTCTTTAATTTTCCCACCATCATTAACATAAAAGCTATGTGGATGCTAATTTTCACTGAGAACTTAGAGAAAATAAAAGATAACTAACATGAACAAAAAAATAAGCAAAATAAAAACAAATCAAGCTAACAACTGTCTAGCTACGTTTCTCAGGCTGCCTCTGGTCTTGAACCTATGACCCTCCTGCCTCACCTCCTGAGTCACTGGGATCGTAGTCATGGGCTGCTACAACTGGCCACAACTGGATTTTAAAAATAAATCTTTGCATAGAGGGATCCGGGCATGTCGGCACATGCCTGTAATCTTGGTGACTCCAGAGGCAATGGCCAGAGGATCCTAAATTCAGGACTAGAGGCAGTCTGCATAATTTAGGGAGACCTTGTTTCAAAAAGTTTAAAAAAATGGGTTGGAGGTGCAGCTTAGTGGTACAGCACTTGCAAAACATGCAAGAGTGAGGCCCTGGGTTCTACCCCGAGTACCACACACACACACACACACACACACACACACACACACAATCTTTGTGTAGAGTAGAAGTGAAAACCCATCTTAAAATCTCCACATAAAATCATCTAATTTTGTCTCTGAATTTCAAGTCTTTGTCACCCTCATGAAGACTTGCCCTTCTCTTTCCTCCTGGCAGAAGGAACCTTCTCCATATTGTCCCTTTGCTCTTCCTCAAAGCCTGTGTCATAGGTTGGACCACTTTGCTTGGACAGAGGACTCCACATGACTAGGTAATCTGCACTGACACGGCTCTAAAACGCTCCAGAACAACAGTTTGAAAGTTCCAAGCCTGGACACACTAGGCCTTTTCTATCATTCACTGGGAGAGAGGGATACACTATGTCTCTGGCTTCTAACAGGTGACTCTTAAAGGAAAGGCACATACTGGCTATCATCTTGTAACCATTCCTGGATTAAAAATACTGAAAGGAACTTCATCTGTCCTAAACATGTACAGACCTATTTCCTTGTCACTATTCCTTAAACACAATGTAACACTATTTGTATAGTATTTACACTATATTAGGCATTATAATTAATCTGAAATTATTTAAACTACACAGGAAGATGTACATAGGCTATGTGGAAATACTACAGCACTTTATGTAAGGTACTTGAATATCCAAGGATGTGGCACCCAAAGAGGACCAGGAGTCAACTCCCCAATGGTATTGACAAACAACCGTATACACTGCATTTTACAGTAGCATTGCTAATTCTCAGACACAGAACAGTCCATGCATGATTGTGGTTTGAATCTAAAATGTCCCCCAAGTGTCATGTGATTGAATGCTAGGTCCCGAGGTGGTGACATTGTGGTGGAATGCTGTGGAACTTCAGTAGTGGGCCCTCGAAGTAGAAGTAGGAAATTAAGGGTGGGGCTTTGGAATCCAGGGTCTGGTTCTCTCTGCTTCCTGTCTACCGTGATGCAAAGTTTGGCATCCAAGACACAATGAATTCCAGGCATGATCATCTCAAGAGATTTGGAAAATTAGGGTCAAAATTTTGAAAGCCACAGAGAGAATCATGAAAGCAGAAAGAGAAGTGATGTATTACAGACAGGAAATCTCTCATGAGGTAACACTTGACTTCTCATCAAAGGCCACAAAAGCCAGTTGCAGCAGGGTGGTATGTTCACAGTGCTGCATGAAAAGGACTTATTGACTAGAATATTTTGACTGGCAAAAGCATCTTGAGTATGAAGGATACACCAAGACATCCATAGAAACCAAAACTTGAGATAATTTAGAGATGAAAGATCTGCTCCAAAGAGATGCTAATGGGAGCTTTTCAGGCTGAAAGAATAGTATTCAGGAAGAAATAATGAACTCTAGTAAAGGCAACCACACAGAGTTTTGGAAACTTTTCTGCCTGATTTAAAAGCTAACTGTAAAAGGCAATAATTATAAACCTGAATTAGACTTACGGGGCATAAAGATAAAAATATTACTAATAATAGCATGAAGGAGGGAATAGGGAAAAGCTACATTCGATCAAAGTATTTATTTATTTATTTTGAAATTAAGGTTGGTACTATTCCAAACTAGAATGTTTTAAGTTAAGATGTTTTGTGTAATCACCAGTGCAAGCATAAGGAAATAACAGAAAAACAAGAGTAAAATTAAATAAAATAACAAGGATATTAAAATCGAGGCCATAGCCTGGTACCATAACAATGCCTGTAATCCCAGTGACTCAGGAGTCTGAAGCAAAGGGATTGTGAGTCTGAGGACAGAGGCAGCCCGCATAATTTAGCAAGACTGTCTCAAGAACTAAAAAGTGGGGTGAGAATGCAGCTCAACAATTAAGTGCTTGCCTACTATGCATAAGGCTCTGGGTTTAGCCCTTCAGTACTGCAAAACAAAACAATAATACAAAATAAAATATGAGCCATAAAATATCTATTTAATGCAATAATTCAATAAAGGGAAAGGGGGGAAAGACCTAAGACATTTAGAAAACAAATAGAAAAAAATGGCTGAAATAAGCCCATTGTACCAATTTACATTTTATGCAAGTTGATTAAATAATTCAATAAAAGGGCTGAGAGTAGCAAAATTCACTAAAAGAAAAATACATTATTCTACTTTATACTCACTAAAGAAACAGCAGATATATTAAAAAATGCTAACAGGCTCATATTAAAAGGAAAGGAGAAGACAGGCTGTGCTTGCAGGAGTCTGTGGAGGAAGGAGTGGGGAGCAATTGCTATGGAAGCTAATGGCTGATGTTGTTTTTTGGCAGAGGTGATGTTAATGTTCTGAAATTACACAGATCCATTGGTTGTGCACCTCTGTGTCTACATGAAAAACTACTAAACAGTACAGTTTTAAGGAGCGAATTTTATAGCAATATCTCCCCAGGGAATGCTGTCCTACTGTGGGCTCATTTCACTATTGTGGAATGATTGGCTCATTCGCCAGTGATGGGAACCAGATGCACCTTCAGAAAAACAACTGTGTTTCCCAGACTTTCACAGCCTCTATCCCTGTTTTTATGCCTAGTATCCATTTGACCCCTTTGAACAATGAACAGGGGACTTTGGAAAGAGATCGACATTCTCAGGATGAGTTGTCTTACCCACATAATTGTTGAGAGACACCTGCAGAATGCTCCCTGATGCCACGGGGGGTGGATCAAGTACAGGGAATTAAATAGAACTGGCCCAGTGGGTTTCTTAGGAACAGGCTCAATTATTTTTGCCTTCTGGCTCTACATGGGCTGCTTCACACATAATATTTTTCAAGTATACCTGACAAAGAAATTCTACTCTACAAGTCCAGGACTATTATTGTTATTATTATTGTTGTTGTTGTTATTATTGTTATTATTATTATTGATGTGTGTATCAATCATAATGTAGTCGCTTGGGGCTTGTGTCCAAGTGTTTTGTCTTTCCCATGTGCAAGAAGTGAGAGCTTCTTTTCCACTGTAGAATAGTTGCCAGCAAAAGAGGGGGTGCCTTGATTTAAAACCCCAAACATTTCAGCACTATTCTTCTTTTGGTTCATGGCTCTTTTCATAATTCCTGCTTCCATGAACACTGAAAAAAGCAGTGAAATGGAAAAAAGAGTGAGGGTCTAAAATTTTGCTTTACTTAGTTCTACAATCAATAAGCATGGAAGCAGCAGTCAAGAAATCAAGATGCACTGCATTGTGAAAACCTGTTGCAAAAGACCTCTTTAAAGTGTTGTAAAGATGTCACATTAAAGACAGAGGTGCACCTGTCTCATGCCATGTGTTTTCAGTCTCATCAAATGCTTGTGAAAGCTGGACATTGAACAAGGGAGACAGGAGAAGAGTTGATGCTTTTGAATTATGGTGCTGGAGACTACTATTGAATAGACCATGGACTGCCAAAAGAACCAACAGATCTGATGTAGAAGTGCAACCAGAGTGTTCCTTGGGAGCAAGGATGGCTAGACTGTGTCTTACTTATTTTTGACATGTAGTCAGAAGGGACCAATCCCTGGAGAAGGACATCATGTTTGGGAGAGTGGCAGGTCAATGAGAAAAAGGAAAACACTCCACCAGATGGATTGACAGTTTCTGCAACAATGGGCTTAAACATAAAATAGATCATGTGGCTGGTAAGGAATCAAGGAGTGTTTCAGTCTTTTTTACATGGGGTCGGTATGAGTCGGGCCCGAGTGGATGGTACCTAACAACTTTGACAATTTAGAGCCACATGTCATGGTCACTTGTACAAAAGCCTCAATCTACTAGAGAGTTTTTTCCCCCATTGTTGTTGTTAGGTGCCATCGAGTTGGTATCTGACTCATAGTGACCCTCATTGGGTTTTCAATGGCTGAGTACTTTGGGATTGCCTTGGGAGTGGATTGCCAGGCCCTTCTCCCATTTTTGCGGTACTAGGAATTGAACTTGGGGCCTCAGAGACTGCAGCACAGCGCTCTACCCACTGAGCTAAATCCCAGCCCATATTCCTACTCAAACTTGGCAGCCTCATAAGACATCTAGTAAATGTGTCAGAAAGGAGAACACCAAAATACTGTGTCAAATATTGCTTCTAACACTTCCAAAGCTCCTAGATCTTATGCCTCTTTCCAGGTGGTGGTACAAGGTATAGCAACTTATCTTTAGATGGAAAACCCCAACATGCTCAAGGTACTTCACCTAGGGGCTAAGCAGCTGAACACTCATGAGGTTTATTTCTTACCCTGTGATATACGTGTTTCTTGCTAATGCCACCATGAAACTTAAAACACCCCAAGTCCACTGTGGTGACTTCTAGGAAATCAAGATGAGAAACATCCCTGTGGGTTCTACTAAGAGAGAACAGGTGTGCAGTGCCATCCCTATGATCCCCCAGGACACTCTAAGTTTATGGTTCTCCCTGCTGCCTGGGAAAGCTTCCACTTTGTTTCCCTTTGTATTTTGTTCCTAATTCGTGTAGAGGTGGAAACACCTGCTAGGTCATTACCTGTATCACATGGCTCTGAGACACTCCTGATTTGTTCCAGGAAGATACCACTCCTAAGGAGAACTAGCTGCAGTTGTGATCACTATACTTACTTTCCAAAATCCATCTAGTTTTTAAACTGGTCAAATTGAGTGAAATGAGCATACTCTAAAAATTATCACCCTGCCTCTTTCCATTTCTTCATGGTGGCACTAATCTCTTTGAATCCCTAGGGGATGTGGTACTAATTTGTACTTATTATTTAAGCAGGGAAAGATGTATTTCCCTGCTTTGCCTTTCGTAATCTAAGAATACTTGCTCAGTAAGTTCTGATAATCTTTTGCAAATTCTAACATGCATATGGATTGCCTAAAGGACTTGTTAAGATTTATATTTTTATCTATTCTGTTTGCAATGGGATACAAAATTTTGCATTTCCAACAAGTTCACAGGTGATTATATTAATCTGCTTGGGCTGGAATGCTTAAGCAACAAACATTTATGTTTCACAATTCTAGAGGCTAGAAAGGCCAAGTTGAAGATGTTGTTCTATTTAGTTCCTTTGAGGGCCCCTTCCTACCCTGAGATAACTACCTTCTTGCTATGCCCTCAAATGGAACAGAAAGACCTCTCTCTCTCTCTCTTCCTCTTCTTATAAATCCATTAAGCCCATCATGGTGGCCCCACTCTCCTGATTTCTAAACCTGATAACCCCTCAAAATCCTCATCATCAATGAATAAGATTTCAGATTTTAGGGAGATACAATTCAGTTTATAGCAGTAATATTGATGCTTTCTGTCCCATCAATTCACAGGCACAGTGTTGTTTTTGTTGTTAGGTGCCATCAAGTTGGCATCCGACTCATAGCGACCTCATAGGGTTTTCAATGGCTAACTGTTTTGGGATTGCCTTGGGAGTGGATTGCCAGGCCCTTCTCCCATTTTTGCGGTGCTGGGAATTGAACTCGGGACCTCAGAGACTGCAGTACAGCGCTCTACCAACTGAGCTAAATCCCAGCCCACAACAGGCACAGTAGTCCCTCAATAGTCTCAAGGAATTGGACCCAGGACCCCTATAGGTATCAAAATTTGAGGATGCTCAAGTCTATTATATAAAATGGCATAATATTTCATATAACCTATCTACATCTTCCTGTATACTTTAAATCATCTTTAGACTACTAATAGTACATAGTACAATGTCAATGCTGTGGGAATAGCTGTTATGCTACTGCTTAGGGAATAATGAAAAGAAAAAAAACTGTGCATAGTAAAAATGTGATTATTTCTTTTTTCAAACATTTTTGATCTGCTATTGTTGGTATCCCACAGAAACAGGCTTTACAAACACATATTGATCATAATAGCCCGTGGCCCAGAACACAAACAAAGCCCACAGCCCAGAGCATAAATTTTACTGTCTCTAGGTAACAAACATCGGGGAGGTCTATTTCTCCTTAGGTATTTCATAAATGACAAACTATAATGTGGTACTTGAACTCTACCCTTATTTATCATTCTAACCACATGGTATGTTCCTATGTATGAATGTGGAGGGTCAGACTGATAGAAACAATAGCCCCCGCTCCTACCACTAGCTAGGAACCAAGGTTTACCTTCAATCAGATAAGCACCACCCTATGCTGTGTATACCATGGGCAGTGGAGCATTACTTTTTTCTTTTTGTTCTTATAACAATTATTCTGCTCGTGGAGGTCTACTGGTATAGGAACTTCAGTCCATGTTGGCTCAAGGAGTTTACGCTGTTGGAGGTCATTCATGGATCCCCCATAGTCAGCCTGCCAGGGAGGTTTCTGAACTCCCATTTTAAATAACAATCCTTCTCCAATGCATCCCGAACAATATGTTTTCTCAAAAGGGGTGGAAATAATAGTCTTACTGCTCAATGAATCAGGAGGCTCAATATGTACATCTATTTCTACATTATGTTTCCTAGAAAACCCAATTAAAAGGAGCAAAACAATTGATACAATTACAAAGAAAAGAAAAGTGAAGACCCTGAGTCCTTTTCCAAGAAGAGGCACTCTCTGAAGTACTCTTCCCCATGAAGGGACTCTGTCACGCAACATGGGAGAATCTGGACACGGCGGTTGTCAAGCACAGAACTTACTAGACTTAAATAACTAAACAAATTCTACTTTTTTTCCAAAATAGATGCCTGAAAAGACATTATAAAGCAAAAATAATCCCAATAAGTGGTTCCAATTATATCAAATTAGGAATTTCCTTGCTTTGGTGGTTGTTGTTGTTAGGCACTGTTGAGTCTTGTCAGACTCATAGCGACCCTCACAGGGTTTTCAATGGCTGATTGTTTGCTGGATTGCCATGTCCTTCTCCCATTTGCTTTGTAGAAACATTTAATTTATCCAGTGACTTGTGATATTAAAAAGACAAGGCTGATGGCATTTCAATAAAAGGTACTATTTAATAACTGATGCTTCTCTAAATATTTATCCTACATAGCACAGATATATTCTTTTGAAATGAAATATTCTGTGGAGATATAATATATAATGTCACCATCTGTTACAGTCTGGAGGCAAATATTAGGTTTAAAAGTAGGTTTTAAAAGAAAACTCAGGATACTTAGAGATTGAGTTAGTGTAAGAGAAAGTGAATCACTTAGCAAGAAAAGAAAGATTGAATAAAGTACAAACAAATGCAAAACCTAAACTGTACTTGAAATGAATGTAGGTAAATTTCACATAATTCACAATTTTGTCAAATGTTAATGTGACAAATAATTTTCATAGTTAATCTGACCAAATATTCTTCTGGGTTACATCTTTAATCTTCCTTTACTTGCATAAGCAAAATAATTTTATATATCCATAAAATTAATTAAACTTTGTCATCACATAATTTAAATATAAGTATTATTCTTTGCTTATGGGACTATATTCCAGGGAAGCAGAAAAATAATAAATGCAATTTTAAGTTTCTATTCCCTTTTTTGGGCTGGGATTTATCTCAGTATGTAGAGCACTGCACTACAGTCTCTGAGGTCCCGAGCTCAATTCCCAGCACCACAAAAATGGGAGAAGGACCTGGCAATTCACTCCCAAGGTGATCCTGAAACAGTCAGCCATTGAAAACCCTATGAGGGTCGCTATGAGTCGGATACTGACTCGATGGCACCTAACAACAACAACAATTCCTTTTTCTAGCCTCACAAATGGGTCATGGCTTTGGATGTCTAGCTTGTCCTATTTTAAAAACCCACAAAGAAACAAATAGTGTTTTGTGTATACTAGGGATGAGGCCATCAGGCTGGTGTCCTGTTAGCTAGCCTTAGTAATCATCAGAATATTCAAATCCAAGAAACTCTGGTCAACCTGACACTCAATATTATTAATTTAGAAGGAAAATAGGTCCTTGTTTGCTTTTTGGTTTGTTTAAAACATTTTCAGCTAGAAATTGTAGGCACTGATGTCAGTTAAATTTACATGACAATAACAAAATACCTGAGACAGTCCACCTAGGAAAGCTTTCCTCTAGCTTGTGATTTTAACTCGTGGTTTCAGCTTGTGGGCTGCTGGCTGTGTTGTTGAGTCCTGTTGTGAGGCAGCGTATGATGAAGGGAAACATACTAAGGCAAAGCTGCTCACATCATGGCCAGGAAGCCAAAATGAGGACAAGGAAGAGACCAACGTCTCCCAAACCCCTTCAAAGGCTCTTCCCTAAGGATCTAAGCTCCTCCCATTAGCCTCCCCGCAAAGTTTCCACCACTTCTCAACACGCCACTTTGGGGACTAAGCCTTTGACACAGAGGCCTTTGGTGGACATTGGAGACCCAAATTATATGAGCACCACAGAGAATTATCTGTCTACATGGTGTGGTTTTAATACCTTTGCCATACTGACTTGATGGTTGGGGACCAAAGCCGGGGAACTAGGGTAAAAGTGGAATAAGCATTTCACTCAGTAAGCCTAGCACTGTGCCCTCAAGGGATGGTTTTCCCCTGGAAGACTGTCAGCAATGTCATCTCAGATCTCTACCCAGATGGTACAACTCCAAATCTGCATTTTAGCACTGTTTTCATGCACATTAAGCTTCAAGATGCACAGTTTTTTATCTTTGGGGAGAATTCTGTGTAAATTAATGGAAAGAGACATTTCCTTCCAAGGCATCTGTAGCTTTTTATTACCTGAGGTAGAATCTATTTTTCTGTGAAACTTTATAAGGACCACTGGGCCGAGGTAGGTACACAACCTTGGAACAAACCACGGTATAGGGATCATAGACCTTGAGCCCATGCATGGCCACCTTCTGTTTGATGCAATGATGCCAGCGATGGAAAAGTGGTGCTACTCAGTGAAGAGATTTTTCTTTGGCTAACAGAATGAACATGTTGACAGACCTCCTGGAAGTTTTTGTACATTTTTTAAAAATCTTGAATTGCAAATATGTGCAATTATTGTAGAAGAGGAACCATTTCGGTCACTTTTTAAAAAATGACTAACTTTTGAGGTATGCACAGCTGCTTCTTCAGCAGGTACCTGCCTTTGGTTTTCAAGGGATTAATGTTCTCAGTACACCTTCATGGTGGATGCTACTGGTAAACAAACATCTTGTATAAGTTATACACATATTGTCAAATATTTTTTAAAAATAGAGAAGTCACATTTAATTTTTAATTATTCATATATTTGATTTTTTTTTGAAACAGGGTATTTACATGTATCCCAGACTGGGCTTAATCTCATTATGTAGCTCAGGCTGGGCGTGAACCTCCTACCTCAGCCTCTCTGGTGCTGGGATTGGAGGAGTGTCCAATCCACCAACTTTCTAAAACTTTGTTATTTCACATTTTTGTTGACATTTTGAACTTGCTGGCCATAATGAATCATCAAAATTAAATTAAATCAAAATTTAAAATATTACTTTTCATTTTATTACATTATTTTTAATTTTATTAGAGGATTCCATACCTATTTATATTGAAATAGTAAAAATCATGGCTTTTGGTCTCAATTTTAAGAGCTATAACTTGGTTCAAGTAAATCCAACAAAAGCTATAAAACTAACCACAATGGTTAAAAATTGTGTATGCATGTGTTTATTTCCTGAGTGATAGAGGTTAAATAATGTAGTGACAGCTTTACTATTGAAAAATAAACACATGGCTGTTAGAAGGTCATAAATCCCCCTTACTTCTGCTCTACTGGTGACATAGCCTCCGTGTTCAAAGCAATGGAGGATGGTGCATTTGAAAGTCTTAATGGATACACTGCCCTCTTTTCCTTCATATCAAACCATGTGATTTTATTAAAACAGGGGCCATAAAATTCATTAGCACTTTTATCATCAAGGCAAAAAGCCTGTATTCTCTTCCTCGAATCTGAACTTTGTGACTTCTTGAGTCAAAGAACAACATTATGCTTCTGCTTTTAGGAGAAGTCTTGAGAACCTGAGGGCTGGGATTTAGCTCAGTTGGTAAAGCGCTGCTCTGCAGTCTCTGAGGTCCCGAGTTCAATTCCCAGCCCCGCAAAAATGGGAGAAGGACATGGCAACCCACTCCCAATGCAATCCCCAAACAATCTGCCATTGAAAACCCTATGAGGGTCTCTATGAGTCGGACACGACTCGATGGCACCAAACAACAACATGTTGTGTGTGAGAACCTGATGGCATCTACTTCTTGCTTTGTGGAATGGAAGTCCTTGCAATCTCATGATGGTGCTGGGAAAGTACTCAAGAGGCCACACTGAAGGGTCCAGCTGACAAGGCCTACAGGGCCAAGCAAATAGGTGTGGACCATCTGTCCCATGCGAGGAAAGATGGCCTCCACATTTCTCTGTCCCCAGCTGCAACAAAGGAGAAGAGACTAAGAATGGCTTAGTGGAGGCAGACAGCCTCCAGAAAAGTGAAACACAATTAGAAAATGATTTTTGTTGCTCAAAGCCAGAGTTTGGAGGGGGAGGTGCTTTGTTAACCAGCAATAAGTAACTGAAGAAGAGATTAGCTCCTAGAATAGTGGTGCTAGTATAATGAAGCCGTATAATCTGTTGCATTAGCTTTGGGACTAGAGACAGGCAGAGGCTGAGGCAACCTTGCAGAGACCTTTAGCATAAATCTAGTAGGCTTGACAAAGACTACCCCAAATCCTCCTCTATTACACAGAATATTTGTGAATGGGAAGGACCTGAAAGCAGAGACTTGTACTCAAGTACAAATAACACTGCTATTTACTTCCCCAAGTCCCTAGAGATTGCAACTTAAACTATATCATTACGGGAAGACTATATCATTACCAGAAGATCCACAAAGAAGTCAAAATAATTGGTCCATTCTTTTTTTCTTTTTTATCTCTTTATCTTTTTTCTTTTTTGTTGTTCTTTCATTAATTTTTTTCTTTTTTCTTTTCATTTTTCAAATTATTAATCTTTTCTCCTTTTATGTTATCCTAGCTGATTGTATTTTTAATATTAGTTGAACCCAAATTTATTGTTATATACAAGAAGAACTTTTATGTTTGTACTTGTTATAACTCTTGCAATGTTATAACTCTTGCAATAGGTAGCTCCAGGAAAAGAAAGAAAACTGTTCTATAGAGCAGGGATCCCCAAACCCTGGGCTGTACAGCAGGAGCTGAGTGAGCCAAGCTTTATCTGTATTTATTGTCACTGCCTATCACTTTCATTGTCATCTGAGCTCTGCCTCCTGTCAGATCAGCAGTGGGCTGGATGTGCATGGGAGGGATCTAGGCTCCACGCTTCTTATGAGATCTAATGCCTGATGATCAGAGGGGAGCTGAAGCAGTGATAGTAGTGCTGGGGAGTAATGGCAAACACAGGTTAACATTAACAGAGAGGCTTGACTGCCCACAGACCATGATAAATTAACTGTTTGCAGGCTCATATCAAACCATATCAGTGGGTGGCAAGTAACAATTAGGCTGTATCTGGTGGCAGGCTTTGCAGTGTCAAGTGAGTTGATGTACTTCAATTTTACAGCTGTATCTCATGGCAGGCATAAGTCAGAATCTGATTCTTTTTTTTTAGCCTGTGTGGCCTGCCCATTAAATAAAATAATGCCAAAAACCCAAAAAGTATCCAATCAAAAAATAGGCAAATGAATTAAACACACAATTCTCAAAAGAAGAAATACAAATGACCAACAACCATATGAAAAAATGCTCAATACCCTTAGCCATCAGGGAAATGTAAATCCAAAATATACTGAGATACAATCTTACCCCAGTCAGAATGGCTACCAGCAACAAAACAAATCACAACAAATGGTGGTGAGGCTGCAGGGTGAAAGCAACTGTTACACACGGCTGGTAGCAATGTAGGTTGGTGTAGCCACTATGGAAATCAGTATGGAAATCTTTATATATTCTAGATATTAACCCTCTGTCTGATGTATAGCTAGCAAAGATTTTGTCCCATTCTGTAGGCTGTCTCTTCACTCTGTTATTTGTCTCCTTTGTTGTGCAAAGCCTTTTTAATATCATGCAATCCATTTGTTAGTTCTTATTGTGGTTTCCTGTGCTATTGAGGACAGTGTTAGAAAGTCCTTGACTATGTCCGTGTATATTGAAGTATTTTCTGTATGTTTTCTTCTAGCAGTTTCAAAGTATCTAGTATTACATTAAGGTCTTTTATCCATTTGGAACTGGTTTTTTTACTGGGTGACACACAGAGACATCTAGTTTCACTCTTCTATGTGAGGATATCTAGTTCTCCCAGTACCATTTATTGAAGAGTCTATTTACTCTCCAATTTATATTTTTGGTACATTTGTTGAATATCAGGTGGCTAGTTGCATGGGTTTATTTCTAGATTTCCTATTCCACTCCATTGGTCTACATGCCTATTTTTGTGCCACTACCACACTGTATTTGTTACTATGGCTCTTCTAGTAGTCTGAAATCAGATGTTTTGATGCAACTTGCATTACTCTTTCTGCTCACACTTGGTTTGGCAATTCAGGTGCTATCAAATGAACTTTAGGATTTTGTTTCTATTTTTGTGAAGAATGTCATTGGAATTTTAATGAGGACTGCATTGAATCTGTAGGCTGCTTTTGGTAATACAGCCATCTTCACAATATTAATTCTTCCAAACCCTAAGTGTGAAAGGTATTTCCATCTTCTAATGTCTACTTCAATTTCTGTCTTCAGTGTTTTAAAGTTTAAATTATAGAGGTCTTTCATCTCCTTGGTTAGGTTTAATTCTAGATATTTTATTCTGTTTGAAGCTATTGTGAATGGGATTATCTTCCTGATTTCCTTCTCAGGTTATTTTTGGTATATAGAAAAGCTATGGATATTTGTATGTCAATTTTGCATCCTGTTACTATGCTAAGAATTTTCTGGTGGAATCTTTAGAGTCTTTTAGATATAGGTTCATATTATCTGCAAATAGGGATAATTGACTTCTTCCTTTCCCATTTGTATCCCTTTACTTTCTTTCTCTTGCCTTATTGCTGTGGCTAAAAGTTAAATTAATATATTTAATAACAGTGGGAAGAATAGAAAGCCTTGTCTTGTTCCTATTTTAGAGGAAATGCTTTTCCCCTATTTAGTATGATGTTGGCTGTAGTTTTTTTTTTTTTAAATATATCACCTTTATTATGTTGAAGTATTTTCCTTCTATTCCTAGTTTCTTTGGGGATTTTATCATAAAGGGATGTTGAAATTTTGTTGATGTTGCTAGGTGTCATTGAGTTGGGTCCTACTCATAGAGACACTAGATACAACAGAATGAAACACTCCCTAGTTCTGTTCCAGGCACATTATCTTTTTTATGTTTAAGCCCATGGTTACAACCACTATGTCAATCTGTCTACTTGAGATTCTTCCTTTTTTTTGTTGACCTACCACTCTCCCAAACATGACATCCTTCTCCAGGGATTGGTCCCTCTTGACTACATGTTCAAAATACATCAGATGCAGTCTAGCCATTCTTGCTTCCAAGGAGCACTCTGGTTTCACTTCTTGTAGGATAGACCTGTTGATTATTTTGGCAGTCCATGGTATATTCAATATTCGTCTCCAGCATCATAATTCAAAAGCAGCAACTGTTCTTCTGTCTCCCATGTTCAATGTCCAGCTTTCACAACCATTTGATGTGACTGAAAATACCATGGCATGATTCAGGTGCACATTCATCTTCAAGGTGATATCTTAACTTTTCAATACTTTAAAGAGGTCTTTTGCAACAGCTTTTCTCAAAGCAATGCGTCTTTTGATTTCTTTACTGCTGCCCCTATGCGTGTTGATTGTAGAAACAAGTAAATAAAAAACTTGGATAATTTCGATATTTTCTCTATTTATCATGAAGCTGCTTACTGACCCAGTTGTAAAGATTTTTGTTTTCTTGATGTTGAGGGGCAATTCATACCGAAGGCTGTGTTCTTTAACCAAAAGATTTTTCTGCATCTATGGAAATGGTAATGTGATTTCTGTCTCTGAATAGTCTATTGTGCTATATTACATTTACTCACTAATGAATGTTGAATCACCCTTGGATTCCTGGAATGAAACCCATTGATCATAGTGTATGATCTTCTTAACATATTGTTGAAATCTATTTGCAAGTATTTTTAAAAGTATTTTTGTACCTATGTGCATCAGGGAATTTGGTCTGCAGTTTTCTTGTTTTTGTTGTATCCTTTGGTTTTGGTATCAGAGCAATACTGACTTCATAGAATGAATTTGGTGGCTTTCCTTTTCATTTCTATTTAAGGAAGAGTTTGAGGAGCATTGGTGTTAATTCTTCTTTAACGGTCTTGTAGAATTCAGCAGTGAATCCATCGGTTCCTGGGATTTTCTTTGTTGGAAGACTCTTTTTTGCTGCTTCAGACTCACTGCTCATTATAGATTTATTTCAGTTGTTTATATACTTTTGATTTAATTTTGGCAGGTTATGTGTGTCTAGGAATCTATCCATTTCAGCTAGGTTTCCAGATTTTTGTAATATAAATTTTCAAAGTATTTCCTAATAATTATATGGATTTCATTTTTTATCTGTTGTACTGTCTACTTTTTCTTCTCAGATTTCATTAACTTAAGTCTTCTTTCTTTTTTGGTTAGTTTGTCTAAGAGTTTGTCAATCTTGTTTATCTTTTCAAAGAACTAGCCTTTGTTTCATCAATTCTTTGTATTTTCTTTTAGACTCCATTTCATTAATTTTTTCCCTGATTTCTTTCCTTCCCTTGATTTTGGATTTTACTTGTTCTTGTTTTTTAAGGCCTTAAGCTATATCATTAAGTTACCTATTTAAATCCTTTCTGATTTTTAAATTAAGCACTCATAGTTATATACTTTTCTCTTTTTTATTGGAAATTTTTAATGTATACCTTAATGTGATTCATTCTGACATGATTTTCATTGTGACATTTCCATATATGCATTTTGTTGTACATTATACAGGTAAGTATCCCCTTACCCTCTTGTGCACTTCCTCCCCCATACCCCCCCACCAAAGATTTCTCTTCCATTTGCTTGTCTTTTTATGGAAATATCTTTCTATATATGCTTGGGTTCCAATTCTGTTTGAGATAGAAACTTTTTCTGTAGTGAACTTTCGTTTTATATTGTCAGTACTATTACATGAATTTTCTTGTCCATCTATAATACCATTCTTATCTTTTCTAAAATTATGTGCCAACCTCTGCATAGGATTTTTCCCTTCTTATGATTTTGATTCAGCTCCCACATATGAGTTAGAACATGTGGTATTTCTCTTTCTGAGCTTGTGTTCATTCACTTAAAATAATTTTCTCCAATTCCATCCATTTTGCTGCAAATGGCATTATTTCACTTTTTGGATTGCTGAGTAGTATTCCATTGTGTATATGTACCATAGATTTTTTTTATCCGTTTTTCTGTTTTAGGGCACTTTTTGTTATTGTTGTTGTTGTTAGGTGCCGTTGAGTCGCTACCCGACTCATAGCGACCCTCTGTACAACAGGGGAAACACTATTGTCAGTGCTTCTCTGATGTTCATAGGGTTTTCAGTGGCAGATTGATTTTTGGGAGGGGGTTGCCAGGTCCTTCTCCCAAACCTACCACATCTGGTGTTCCCAGGTGGTCTCCCATCCAGGTACTGACCAGGCCCGACCCTGCTTAGCTTCTGAGATCTGACGAGATCAGATGCCACAGGGCTATGGCTGCAGGCTCTAGGGCACTTTGGTTGATTCCATATCCTTGCTATTGTGAAAAGTGCTGCATTGAACATGGAGATGCAGGTGTCTGTGGTATGACGACACATCTCCCTTTGGGTAAATTCCCAATAGTATTATGGCTGGGTCATAAGGTAGATCAATTTTTAGTTTTTTAAGATGTCTCTATATTGATTTCCAAAATGCTGGGGCAATTTACAGCTCCACCAGCAGTGTAAGAGTGTTCCCTTTTCCCTGCAACCCTGCCAGCATTTGCTGTTTTTTGTTTTATTGATCTTGGCCATTCTTACTGGTTTAAGGTGGACTCTCAGAGTTTTTTAAATTTGCATTTCCCTGATGGCTGGGATATTGAGCACTTTTTCATGTGTTTCATGGCTTTATGGACCTCTTCATTTGAGAACTGTGTATTCAGTTCCTTTGCCCATTTGTGTATTGGGTTATTTGTTTTCTTGGGTATTTTTTTTCTTAAGTTCTCTATAAATTCTGGGAATTAGACCTCTGTTTGATGTATAGGATGCAAAAATTTTTGTAGGGATTTCTGTAGGGATTTCCTTGACTCTGTCCATTGTTTCCTTTGCTGTACAGAAGCTTTTTAATTTCATGTAATCCCATTTATCTATTCTTGTTGCAATTTCTTGAGCAATTGGAGTCCTATTAAGGGAATACTTTCCTATGCCTATATGTTGGGGTCCATTGCCTATTTTCTATTAGTTTTAAAGTTTCTTGTTTTATGTTGAGATCTTTTATCCATTTTGAGTTAACTGTGGTGTATATTGAGAGATGTGGGTCAGTTTTCATTTTTCTGCAAACAGATGTCCATGTTTCCCAGCATCATTTACTGAAAAAGCTATACTTTTTCCAGTTTACTTGCTTTGCTCCTTTGTTGAAAATTAGGTGGCTATAGGTGTGTTGAGGTATTTCTGGATCTTCTATTCTGTTCCAGATGTCTTCAGGCCTATTTTTGTGCCACTACCAAGCTGTTTTTGCCACCACTGCCCTATAGTACAGCTTAAAGTCAAGGTTTGTGATTCCACCTGCATTAGTTTTGCAGCTGAAGAGTGTTTTGGCTATACATAGTCTTTTGTGATTCCATATGAATTTTTGTATTGTTTTTTCTATTTTTGTAAAATCAGTCAATGGAATTTTAATGGAGGGAATTTTAATGGGGATTGCATTAAATCTATAAATTGCTTCTGATAGGACAGCCATTTTTACTATACTGACTCTCCCAATCCAGCATCAGGGAAAGTTGTTCCATATTTTAGTGTCCTCTGCTATTTCTTTCTTTAATGTTTTGAAATTTTCCTTGTAGAGATCTGAGGGATCTTTGGTTAGATTGAATCCAGGGTACTTAATTTTCTTGTGGGCTATTGTGAGAGGTATTGTTTCTGTAATTTCCTTCTCTTCCTGGTTACAGTTGGTGTAAAGAAATGCTATTGATTTTTTTTTTTTTTGGTACTGGGAGTTGAACCCAGGGCCTCCCGCTTGCATGCTCTGCAAGTGTTGAATCACTGAGCTGCACCCCCAGCCTTTTTTTTTTTTTTTTTTTTTTTTTACTTTTTGAGGCGAGTCTCGTTAAGTTACTCAGACTGCCTCTGGTCTCGAAATTGCGATTCTCCTGCCTCAACCTCCTGAGCCGCTAGGATTACAGGCATGTGCCACCGTGCCTGGCTAAGAAAAGCTATTGATTATTGTGTGTTGATTTTATATCCTGCCACTTTGCTGAAGGAGCTGATTAGATCTAAAAATTTTCTAGATGACGTTTTGGGGTCTTTTATGTATATAATCATATCATCTGCAAATAGGGAAATTTGACCTTTTCATTGCCAATCTGTATCCATTTGATTTTTTCTTGTGTCTGATTGCCTTGGTGAGGACTTCAATTACTATGTTAAAAAGAATGGGAGAGAGTGGACATCCTTGCCTTGTTCCAGATCTAAGAACAAATAGTTTCAGTTTTTCTCCATTTAATATAATGTTGGCTGTAGGTTTGTCATAAATGACTTTTTTGATGTTAAAGTATTTGCCTGTTATACCTATCTTCTCCAGGGTGTTTATCATGAAAAGGTGTTGCCATTTGTCAAAGGCCTTTTCAACATTAATTGAGATGATCATGTGCTTTTTGCTTGCCAGTATCCTGATATATTGGATCACATTAATTGATTTCTGTAAGTTGAACCAGCTTTACATCTTGGTATAAATCCCACTTGGTCATGGTGAATAATCTTTTTCATATGCTGCTGGATTCTGTTTGCCAGAATTTCATTAAATATTTTTGCATCTAGATTCATAAGGGAGATGGGTCTATATTTCTCTATCTTAGATGAATCCTTTCCTGGTTTAGGTATCAGCGTGATGGTAGCTTTGTAGAATGAATTTGGGAGTGTTCCCTCCTTTTCTATGTTTTGGAATAATTTGAGGAAGATATGTATTATATCTTCTTTGAATGTTTGGTAAAATTCTGCTGTGAACCCGTCAGGATCTGGGCTCTTCTTTGTTGGGAGACTTTTTATTACCTTTTCTATTTCAGTATATGTAATGGGCTAGTTTGGATCAATTATGTCTTCTGGGGTTAGCTTTGGTAAGTCATATGTGTTAATAAATTTATTCATTTCTTCTGAATTTTCATATATTTGGGAATACAGTCTCTCATAATAATCCCTGACGATTTCTGTATTTCATTGTAGCTGGTGGTTATGGACCTGTTTTCCTTCCTAATCCTTACTATGTTAGTTTTCTCCTTTTTCTTTTTTATGAGATTGGCCAGATGAGTGCCTATTGTATTAATCTTTTCAAAGAACCAGCTCTTAGTTTTATTAATTTTTTGAATTATCTTTTTAGATTCTAATTGAGATATTTTCCCCTTTATTTTTGTAATTTCTTTTTGGATGCTCCTTTTAGGATTGATTTGTTGTTGATTTCTATTGTTTTAAGGTGCATTATTATGTCATTTATTTGGCTCTTCTCCACCTTATTGATGAAAGCACTGAATGCTATAAACTTCCCTCTTAAAACTGCCTTTGTTATATCCCGTATGTTTTGGCAGGAGGTGTTTTCATCATCATTTGATTGCAGGAATTTTTTAACTTCTATTTTGATTTCATCAATAACCCATTGGTCATTCAGCAGTGTATTAGTCTCCATGAGTTTGTAAAATTTCTGGAATTATTCTTTCTCTTGAGCTGCAATTTTATTCCATTGTAATCTGATAAGAAACAGGGGCTAATTTCTACTTTTTTGTATTTGTTGAGGGAATTCTTATGTACTAGCATATGATCTATCTTAGAAAATGTTCCATGTCGAGCTGAGAAAAATGTGTATTCCTCATGATGTGGATGAAACATTCTGTATATATCTGTGAGATCCAACTGGTTTAGGGTGGAGATTAGATTTCATGTTTCTGTTGATTTTTCATTTTGATGACCTGTCTCTTGACAAAAGTGGGGTATTGAAGTCTCCCATTATTATTGTGTCTGGTCCAATAAAGTTCTTTATATTTTGTAAAATTTGTCTTATGAAGCTAGGCATCCCAGTGTTTGGGGTGTAAATATTTAGGAGCATTATTTGTTCCTGATTGATTGTTCCTTTTACTAAAATTGTAGTGTCCTGTTTTGTCTCTTCTAATTAGTTTTGGATTAAAAGTTAATCTATATGATAATAGAATTGCAACACCTGCTTTTTCTTGTATCCCCCTGCTTGGTATATTGTTTTCCATCCCTTAATTCTCAGTCCATTGCATTCTTTGTGAGTTAGATGGGTTTCTTGAATACTACCTATAGAAAGTTTATGTGTTTTCATCCAATTACCCAATCTGTGTCTCTTAATTGGTGAGTTAAGACCATTTACATTAATAGTGATTACTGAGTAGTAACTATTGTTACGCATCCAATTGTTACATGTTACTCACTTATGAATCATGGTTGCTTTGTTCCTTTCTTGGATTGCACTCATCTCAGCTAGCCAAGTCTTTGGTTTCCTATATAGGGTTGTCTTTTCTCTCCTGGATGTGAAAATTGATTTACAATGCTCTGTATTGCTGGTATGTTGTTGTTGTTAGGTGCCGTCGAGTCGGTATCCGACTCATAGTGACCCTCATAGGGTTTTCAATGGCTGACTGTTTCGGGATTGCCTTGGGAGTGGATTACCAGGTCCTTCTCCCATTTTTGCGGTGCTGGGAATTGAACTCGAGACCTCAGAGACTGCAGCGCAGCACTCTACCCACTGAGCTAAATCCCAGCATTGCTGGTATAGTGGTTGTAAATTATTTGAATGTGTCAATATCATGGGATGTCTTATACTCCTCATCTGTTTTCAAAGATAATTTTGCTGGCATAGTATTCTTATTTGGAAATTGTTCTTTTTTAGGATGTGGATTACCTGTGTCCAAGCCTTTCTAGCTTTCACTGTTGATATGGAGAATTCTACAGTAATTTTAATAGGTTTTCCTTTAAAGGTTGTTTGGGATTTCTAACTTTCTGCTTTCAGGAGAGCCTCCCTTGTTTGTAATGAAAGCATTCAAGCTATGATTTGTCTTGGGGGATGACCTATTTTGACCTACTGTGGATGGGGTCCTGAATGTTTCAGTTGTGTGTGTATCCATATCCTGGTTTATCTCTGGGAAGTTTTCCTTGAGAATATCATATACTGGATATTCTAGACCACTGGTGGATCTTTATTCTCCTTCAGGGACACCTTGAATTCTTAAGTTTTGTTTTTTCATTCTGTCTGAGATTCCTTGGAAATCTATTTAATATTCCTTCATCAGTTTTTCCATTTCTGACTGTATGTATTTAATTTCTTGGATGGTGTCTTCAGAATCCGAAATCCTTAGCTCAGTTTCATTCAGTCTTGATGAAAACGATGCTTTTGTAGAATTTAATTTGTTTAGTTTAGTTTGCATGTCAATGATTGTTGCTTGATTTTTCCTAATCATTTCTAGCTGGGAGGATAGAATGGACTCCAGATGAGATACCTTCTTTTCAAGGGCACTGGTGGTATTCATTTTGATTTCTTTTAGCATATTTATAACCATAACTCTGAATTCCAATTCAGAGATCTTTAGGAATTGAGATTCATTGGAGGAATTTGTTGGGGGGCTTTAGTCTATGGGGCCCTCAGATCCAGCCTGTCCCTTTGTGTTTCTTGTAGGTTTACTTTGTTTGCCCATAGTATGGTCTGAGAAATAGATGTTGTCTCTCCTAAGTGTGCAGAGCTTCTCCCTCTTTTATTACTTTGAGTTTGTGTGGTGATGGATCTCTGGTGCTTAATTTTGTTCTTCAGCCCCATATTTTACACCTTCAGAACCCAAGACAAGGACCTGTTGCAGACTCTGAATTCAGTTCTGTCCAATTCAGATTCCCTCTGATCCCTGAAGTCGCAGACACTGTGTTGTCTACTGGGTGTGATGTGCTTCCTCGGTTGTCTAGTCTGTTGGGCTCTTACTCTAGTTCACCAGCCCTACTCGACTCTTAATGGGGTTATTTGTTAAACAGATCTTATAGGTTCAGTTAACCACCAGCTTGTAGCACTCTTATCTTCGTCCTGTACACTCCACTCCTCAGTTTCCCATTCTCTGGTTCACGATTCCAATGGGGCTGGGGACTAGGGAGGCAATAGATTCTGTTTCTCTTCTGGCAAGTGAGAAGGGTGAGGCTAAGGTGACAGAAGAGGGAGAAAGAGCAGAGAGAGAGAACAGAGACTAATAGAAATTAAAGTCAAAATTAAAATTAAAGTTAAAATTTAATGCTAAAAAATCAACAAAAACAAAAACACATATATGGCATAAAAAAGAGAAGGAGAATAGAAAAAAGAAGAGAAAAATGAAAAAACATGCACACACACACTCTGACACCAAAAAATATGTTGTTGTTGTTGTTGTTGTGGTTGTTGTTGTTAGGTGCCATCAAGTCAAGTCCGACTCATAGCGACCCTATGTAGAGCAGATTGAAACACTTGTCGATTCTGTGCCACGCAAATGATCTTATTTATGTTTAAGCCCATTGTTTCAGGCACTGTGTCAATCCATCTGGTGGAGGGATTTCCTCTTTTGCGTTGACCTGCCACTCTTCCAAACATGATGTCCTTCTCCAGGGATTGTTCTCTCCTGACTACGTGTCCAAAATATGTAAGATGCAGTCTGGCCATTTGTGCTTCCAAGGAGCACTCTGGTTGTTCTTCTTCTAGGACAGATTTGTTGCTTCTTTTGTCAGTCCATGGTATATTCAATAGCCGTCTCCAGCACCACAATTCAAAAGCATCAATTCTTTTTCTGTCTCTCTTGTTCAATGTCCAGCTTTCACAACCATATGATGCCACTGAAAATACCATGGCATGAGTCAGACACATCTTCGTCCTCAATGTGACATCTTTGCTATTTAATACTCTAAAGAGATCTTTTGCCACAGCTTTTCCTAGAGCAATGCGTCTTTTGATTTCTTGACTGCTGCTTCCACGGGTGCTAATTATAGAGCCAAGCAAAGCAAAATCTTGGACAACCTCAATCTTTTCTCCATTTATTGTGAAGTTGCGTGCTGACCCACGTTTAAGGATTTTTGTTTTGTTGATGTTTAGTCGTAACCCATATTGAAGGCTATGATCTTTGATCTTCATCAGTAAGTGTTTTAAATCCTCTTCATTTTCAGCAAGCAAAGTGGTGTCATCTGCATAATGCAGGTTGTTAATGAGTCTTCCTCCAATCTTGATGCCACATTCTTCCTCATAAAGTCCAGCTTCTCAGATTATTTGCTCAGTGCATAAATTGAAGAGATAGGGTGAAACACACCTTTCTCAACTTTAAACCATGCAGTGTTTCTTGTTCTATTCGAAAAACTGCCTCCTGGTTCATGTACAGATTTCTCATGAGCACAATTAGGTGTTCTGGTATTCCCATTTTCCAAAGTGTTATCCATAGTTTGTTATGATCCATACAATCAAATGCCTTTGCATAGTCAATAAAACACAAATAGACATCTGCCTGATATTCTCTGCTTTCAGCTAATATCCACCTGACATCAGCAATGATGTCCCTGGTTCCCTGCCCTCTTCTGAATCCTGCTTGATTTTCCCTTAATTCCTTGTCTATATACTGCTGTAGTCGCTTCTGAATGATCTTTAGTAGAATTTTGCTTGTGTGCAATATTAATGATATTGTCTGATAGTTTGCACATTCAGTTGGATTCCCTTTTTTGGGAATAGGCACAAATATGGATCTCTTCCAGTCAGATGGTCAAGTAGCTGTTTTCCAAACCTGTTGGCACAAACATGTTAACACCTCCAGTGCTGCATCTGTTTGTTGAAACATCTCTATTGGTATCCCATCAAGTCCTGGAGCCTTGTGTTTCACCAGTTCTTTCAAGGCAGGTTCCACTTCATCCTTCAATACCATTGGTTCCTCTTCATATGCAATCTCTTGGAATGCTTGGTCATCTACCAATTCTTTTTTATATAATGACTCTGTGTATTCTTCCCACATTCTTTTGATGTTTCCTCCATCATTTAATATTTTCCCTGTAGAATTTTTCACTACTGCCACTCGAGGCTTGAATTTTTTTCTTCACTTCCTTAAGCTTGAGAAACACAGAGCGTATTCCTCCCTTTCAGTTTTCTGCCTCCAGCTCCTTGCACATGTCATTATAATATTTGTTTTTGTCTTCTTGAGCTGCCTTCTGAAATCTTCTGTTTAGTTCCTTAACTTCATCCTGTCTTTCTTTTACTTTAGCTGCTCAACATTCAAGGGCAAGTTCTACTGTCTCTTTTGCCGTGTCATTTGGTCTTTTCTTTTTTTCTTGTCTTTTTAAGAACTTTTTGCTTCCTTCTTGCATGATATCTTTTATCTCATGCCACAACTCTTCTGGTCTCCTATCATTTGTGTCTAATGCATTAAACCTATTTTTGAGGTGGTCTCTGAACTCAGGTGGGATATACTCAAGGTCATACTGTGGCTCTCGTATACTTGTTCTAAATTTCTTCAGCTTCAGTTTAAACTTGCATATGAGAAATTGATGGTCTGGTCCACAGTCAGCACCTGGTCTTGTTTTGACATTTTGTACAGAGCTTTTCCATCATCTCTTTGCACATATGTAGTCAATTTGATTCCTGTGTGTTCCATCTTGTGAAGTCCATGTGTATAGTCTCCATTTATGATGTTGAAAAAATGTATTTGCAATGAAGACGTCATTGGTCTGACAAAATTCTATCATGCGATCTCCAGCTTCGTTTCTGTCACCAAGACCATATTTTCCAACTGCTGGGCCTTCTTCTTTTTTTCTGACCTTTGCATTCCAGTCACCAGTGATTATCAGTATGTCTTGATTGCATGTTTGATCTATTTCAGATTGCAGAAACTGATAGAAGTCTTCCCTTTCTTCATTTGTGGCCTTAGTTGTGGGTGCATAAATTTGAATAATAGTCATATTAACTTGCCTTCCTTGTAGCCGTATGGATATTATTCTATCACTGACAACATTGTATTTCAGGACAGATCTTGAAATGTCTTTTTTGATGATGAATGCAACCCCACTTCTCTTTAGTTTATCATTCCCAGCATAGTAGACCATATAATTATCTGACTCAAAATGGCCTATGCCTGTCCATTTTAGCTCACTGATGCCTAGAATGTCAAAGTTTATGTGATCCATTTCTCTTTTAACAATTTCTAATTTGCCTAGATTCATACTATGTACATTCCATGTTCCAATTATTAATGGATGTTTACAGTTGTTTCTCCTCATTTTGAGTCGTGTCACATCATTAAGTTGAGCACCCTGGGGTTTTACTCCATTTCCTTCATCACGGTAGACTCTACTTGGAGGAGGCAACTCTTCCCCAGTAGTCTTTTGAGTGCCTTCCAACCTGGGGGGCTCAATTTCTGGCACTGTATCTGACAGTGTTTCTTTGCTATTCATAGGGTTTTCAATGGCTAGTTGTTTCGGGAGTGATTTGCCAGGTCATACTCCCTAGTCTGTCTGAGGCTGGAAGCTCAGCTGAAAACCTGTCCACCATGGGTAACCTTGCTCATATCTGAGGTACCAGTGGCAGAGCTCTCAGCCTCATCACAACACGCAAGCCCCCACAGTGCGGTAAACTGACAGATGTGCCAAGAAATATAAAAAGAAAAAAATAAAATAAAATAAAGTAATAGTTTAAAAACTAAAAAATAATAATATACACACAAACACTTGCATGCTCTCTCAAGTGGTATCTGAACAATAAGACAATAAGGATGAAGTAAACACTGCAGAACTCAGGCTGCCATTGTTTTTCACACTATGTGTGGCAGAGTTAAATCTGAAAAAGACTTATATCTCTTGCTTCAGGCCACTGACTTTGCTGCAGGAAAGGGGCTCTTCCCTGCCAGCTCCTCCTCCTCCTCCTCCTCCTCTTCTTCTTCTCCTCCTCCCC
>VMDO01016748.1:0-46851 GCA_007922755.1 Pedetes capensis | reverse complement strand
ATTCCTGGAGCTTTGTGTTTCGCCAGTTCTTTCAAGGCAGCTTCCACTTCGTCCTTCAACACCATTGGTTCCTCTTCATAAGCAACCTCTTGGAATGGTTGGTCATCTACCAATTCTTTCTTGTATAATGACTCTGTGTATTCTTCCCATCTTCTTTTGATGTTTCCTGCATCATTTAATATTTTCCCTGTAGAATCTTTCACTACTGCCACTCGAGGCTTGAATTTTTTGTTCACTTCCTTAAGCTTGAGAAACACAGAGCGTGTTCTTCCCTTTTGGTTTTCTGCCTCCAACTCCTTGCACATGTCATTATAATATTTGTTTTTGTCTTCTCGAGCTGCCTTCTGAAATCTTCTGTTTAGTTCCTTAACTTCATCATGTCTTCCTTTTGCTTTAGCTGCTCGACGTTCAAGGGCAAGGTCCAGTGTCTCTTTTGACATGTAATTTAGTCTTTTCTCTTTTCCTTGTCTTTTTGAGAACTTTTTGCTTCCTTCTTGAATGATATCTTTTATGTCATGCCACAACTCTTCTGGTCTCCTGTCATCTGTGTCTAATGCATTAAACCTATTTTTGAGGTGGTCCCTGAACTCAGGTGGGATATACTCAAGGTCATACCGTGGTTCTCGTATACTTGTTCTAATTTTCATGGAATTGTATAAAATGCATCTGGTCTAATTTCCTAACAAAAAATGAAACCCTTATACCATGCCAGACAGAAGCTTTTTCCTCTTTCTCAAAGTGCTAAGGAGTTTCCCAGCCCCTTCGTTTGGTGGATGGCATTGTTAGACATTAGTATGGAGAACTTTGCCTTTAGCCATACCACCCTGATCTTGGATCCTATCAGATCTCGGAAACTAACCAGGGTTAGACCTGGCTAGTCCTTGGATGGGAGACCACTTGGGAACACCAGCTGCTGTCCAGGGAGGAGGACCTGGCAGCCCACTCCTGAAACAATCAGCCATCGAAAATCCTATGAATAGCAGAGAAGCACTGACATAGTGCCGGGCATGGGGCAGTGTGGGGAAGTGTTTCATTCTGTTGTACACACGATGGTTATGAGTCGAATCGACTCCCCACCACCTAACAACAACCACCACCAAGAATATTCAGCCCATTGTTCCTAATTTGTCTAAACCAGTGATTCTCAAAGCATGGGCCAAGAACCCTCCTTTCAGGAATTCTGTGCGGTCCTCCTTTTGACTACATCTACATGAGAACAGGTTTCCTTCATACACTCCAGCAAAAACAGCCTGTCACCACACATTGATTTCCTGCTACCTTCCTTTACCGCACACATTGAAGAAACTTGCCACTCTTCTCCTTGAATGCTTCTGTTTTGGGAAAACATTATTTTTCATTGAAAATGAGATTTATGCTAAAACATAATAGGTCTAAGCTCTGTGGCATCCGATCCTGTCAGATCTCAGAAGCTAAGCAAGGTCGGGCCTGGTTAGTACTTGGATGGGAGACCTCCTGGGAACATCAGGTGCTGTAGGCTTGGGAGACAGATCTGGCAAACCACTCCCCAAAATAAATCTGCCATTGAAAGCCCTATGAACAGCAGAGAAGCACTGACAATAGTGTTTCACCTGTTGTATGCAGGGTCCCTATGAGTCGGATACCAACTCCACGACACCTAACAACAACAACAACAATTCTTTTAAATACATGGTTAGATAAACTGCTAGTTAGTATCCTGTTTCAAATGGGAGAATGTAGAGTTTTAAATTCTAATGATAAAAATCAATAGCTACAACCCACACAAACATAAGCTCTTTGGGAGTTTCAATAATTTTTAAGAGCACAGCAAGGCTGAGATTGTTGACGGCCTCTCAAATTTGAAAGCCTTTCAAATCTATGAAATTAAATTTTATGTTCTTTATGTCTCATCTTTTCCAAAATAAATTTCTCCAGTCCCCTCAACAGGTCCTTACACGACTTGGCAGTACACAGTCTAACTACACTGCAGTCAGTTAGTGGCTCATGGAACATGGCACCCCCAAGTAGAACACCAATGATGTGTGCCAGAGAATTACTACCCACACCAAAACATCCCTGGCTCCAGAGGCTGTTCCCCTCCTGAGTGCACAATTACTCAGGTCCCCAGGATTTTTTTCCATTGTACTGCTTCTATAAGAAGCAGGTCACCCCAACTCTGTCTATGCACAGCCTGAGTTTGTGAACCCCATTTGGAATATCATACCTGGTACCATGAGCTCCATCGGAGTCAAATAAGCTTCACTGGGCTGGAAACCTAAGCATGGAGCTCATGTTGTTTCCATGAGGAAAGGCTGCCAGGCCCCAAGTAAACATCCACATCAAGTCATGGAGGGTAGACTACTTATAAACCCGGGACTATTGCTGCTCAGGACCTCAGCCTGTCCCCACCCTTCTCCAAAAGCTCCTTGCAGCGCCTTGGGTGCAGCCTCAGGGTTCTGCTCTTAGTGCTTCCGGGGTCAGCACAGCACAGGGAAGTCCTTGGAGGAAATGATCCACCCTGGGGCATGAAGCCAGGAGAAAGGAAGAGAGGCCTTCAGTGTCTCTTAACTTGGGGGCCTGCTCCTTGGGGTCTTTCATTCCCACCTCAGAACTGCACCCCAGGGAGTCCCTAGGGAGGAACTGGGACCTTCAGGGCCACTTGGGCTTCCATCCCATGCTACTTCAGAGCGCTAAGTGCCATGTGCTGCAACTCCCACTTGGGTCCCAGTCTGATGACTTCCCGATGTGTAGGGGAACAGAAGGATCTGAAGGCGGTACAAAAATCATCACTGGGGTCTGAGGAGGAGGGATCATTCCAGGCCCTTTTGAAGACTTAGCCACATTAGTAGGATTTATATGTGGCTGGGCCAGGCCTGATTCTTCTGTGGCTTAACCTGGTACCCTGAGACGCTTTAATGATGATGACTTCTGCTCACCTGTGACAAACAGATGGTGGTTAAGTGCAAACTCTGGAGCCTGCCAGTCTGGGCTGGAAGTTCAGCTCTGTACACCAGTTTCCTTATCTGTAAAATGGGATCATAGTTGTACCCAACTCACAGGGTTATTATGACTTAATACTTACAAAGTTTTGAACCTAACATTGAGCAAGTTCTGGATAAATGCTAATGGACTCTACATTTTTACTATGGAAATCACTCAGAACCAATCTTTCTCTTGTTGTTGTTGTTGTTGTTGTTGTTAGGTACCATTGAGTCCGTGTCTGACTCATGGCGACCCTACGTACAACAGGCAAAACAGTATTGTTAAAGCTTCTCTGCTATTCATAGGGCTTTCAATGGCTGATTGTTTTGGGGGAGTGGGTTGCCAGGTCCTTCTTCCAAGCCTACAGCACCTGGTGTTCCCAGGCAGTCTCCCATACAGGTACTAACCAGGCCTGACCCTGCTTAGCTTCTGAGATCTGACAGGATTGGAAGCCACAATGCTATGGCTACAGGTACTGTTAGGTCAAGTCTGACTCATAGCAACCCTATGTACAAAGGAAGGAAGCACTCCCCCACACTGTGCCATACCTGGCACTATGTCAATGCTTCTCTGGTATCCATAGGGTTTTTGATGGCTGATTGTTTCAGTATTGTTTTGGGAGTGGGATGCCAGGCCCTTCTCCCATTTTTGCGGTGCTGGGGATTGAACCCAGGGCCTCAGAGAGCATAACGTAGCACTCTACCAACTGAGCGAAATCCCAGCCTTTTCTCTTAGACCTGACCATATTTGGGGGATGGCCAAGTAAAGCTTGCTATGAAAATAATTCCCTGATTTTCTAAAAAAGTGACAACGCTTTTCAGAGAGATTTTATACACGTTTACCCCCTTGGAGTTTCCTTCATGGGAGGCAGGGCAGGACAAGCCCTTATGACCTCAGCTCACACAGGAGGAAAGTGCAGTAACACTGAGGGGTGGGGGAGCCAGGCTCTGCTTGTGTTTGGCCGTCTCAGGATGGATCTTCTGACTTCTTTCTCCCCATGCCACCCGGTTCCTCCTTGATGCCAGAACCCAAACGTTCGCACAAATTTACTTCTCATTATTACTGAGTCCAAAAACCACCAACTCTCAGCTGTCTAAATATTTTTTAGGCCTCAGCTTTTACATGAATATGAATAGGTTTAAACTTGTCCCAAATAAGATAATACTAATATGACAGGACTCAAGGACAAAAGTAAGAGGCTTGGAAATCTCTGAGGTCAGAGGACTGTATATTTCCTGATAAAAAAAAAAAGTAAGAGTACCCAGCATTCAAACCCCCCTGACATTCATGAGTGTTTGGGGAAAATGTTGTTTTTTTTTTTTTTTAAATAAAATAAAAGGTTTGGGCGACAAAAACAGAGAGGCCACCAGCACTTTTTTTAGGAAAAGATCAAAACGCTTTTTCACCAGTAGGTGGCAATAGAGTAATAAGGCTAAAGTAGCAGAATACTTAAATCATACATATTTCAAACATGGAGGCCATCTCACCCTATCTGCTAGTGTTATTCACTAAGAAGATAAGGTTACAGAGGGTACATGCCTGCTCAAGGTCATACACCTGGGTAATAACTGAGTTAAGTTAAACTCAAGATCTCGCCATTAAACCAGGATGTGACAAAGCATGAATTGCGTTTTAAAGTTGCCTGGCATCTTAATCACATATGGGAAAATATGACTTCTTTTGAGCGTGCTAATAATTCTAGCCAGCAGAAAAGCAGATAACCTTTCGGAAATGAAACAGTTGATTATGCTTTCAGCCTGTCAAGAGAAAGAAAGAGGCAGAAAGGGAGAGAAAAGGAGGGGAAAGATATTTTGTGCCCTTTCATGTTTGTGCTGCCTCTGAGCCCCTTCCAGCTATCATTCCCCAAGAGATCAGGGATTATTGAGTACAAATCTCCTCCTCCCCACCACCTGTCCACGTCATCAGCACGTTTGTGGTAAAGGACATTAAGCACCTTAGTGCATAGAGAATCCAGGTGCCACTTTGCTTTGTTTTGCTTGAGACCCACACTAAGAAGAGGGAGCTCAAGAAACTGGTCGGATTGTGTGCTCCCTGAACCGGCCAGATTAAACAGATAAGACAAATGTCTCTAGAATGATATTATGTGCATAGTGAGTGATTAATAAGTGAGGTTGAATGGGTAGGTGAGAGGGTGGAAAGATGGATGAATGGAGAAAATTTTAGGACAAAAGATTTTGGATGGCAGCAATGAAAATTTTTCTCCGACTCAGCAGTCCAAGAAAGAATGAATGTACATGTACTTTGGTTGAATACGTAATGATTTCCTTGTCTCTGGACGTGTTCAAGCATCAAGCAGCCACTCACTTGGCAGGGATATTGTAGAAGCAGTTTGAGGAGGCGCTTTGGACTAGATGAGCCCCCTTAGGACTCCGAATTCTTATTATTCCAGGATTCTTGGTGCATGGTGAAAGAAAGAAATGGGTAAAGATGCATATGCCTTTGGCTTTAAGAGCTTTCAAGAGAGAATTACAAAGATTTCAGGTTGTTTCATCCAAAACTCTGGCCCCAAACTCCTTTACTGAACTTTTTGCCACAGTGTGGAAACATCACCCTGGCAGTTCACTTGAGAGCTTCTGCCGGTTTGGTTTAAGTAACAAGTTTGTTTCTTTTTAATTTTGAAAATCAGGAGAAACGGACCTTCGGAAGCCTGGCTCAGTCCTTTTAGATGAAGGTAATTGTCCAGCTCAACCTCTCGGGATAGCTAGATGAGATGCGCAGGATTCCAGAACCAGACCCCCCTTTCTAAGGGCTTCCTCCTGGACATCTTAGTCCTGCGAAGGGCACATTGAAAGGCCTCCGGGGGAGGCCTGGGGTAAGGAGCAACATGAGTTTCAAAGGGAGAAAGGAAACACAGAGGCAAAAAGCCAGAGGGAGTCAGTTCCCCACCCCCAAAATGGGGCCAGCCCCTCACTCCACTGGCAGCACACTCTGGTGTCCTGTCTTCCCTTCCTCCTTTTCAAAATGGTCTTCAGATTTTCATTGCAAATGGATAGGTGTTGTCCACTGCAACAAACAAAGCCTACCAGCTCTTGGCCCGAAGGAAGGTTTGCCCAGTGAAGCTTGGAGCTGTAAGTGAACATGGAAAGAAGTAAGCAGATGCAAAAGGTGTAGAAAAGGCTGAAGGAGCCCCTGAGCTTGTTTTTCTCCTCTCTCTACACCACACAGCCTCCCTGGGAGGCTGGCTGAGACCCGCTGTTAAAGCTGGAAAGGGAATGTTTTAAACGATGTGAGGAAGTGGGGTGAGCTAGCTGACCTTTAATGGGAAGATGAAATCATGTGCTTTGCAAACTGGAAAAAATAACACACCAGGAGAAAGCTTACTGCGGTTAAGAGAAAGGACAGACCCCAGCACCTTCCTTTACCCCCCAAAAAACACCTGGAATATCCAGGCACCCTGAAAACCGGGAGACCCACTTCCGGTGCTACACATTTGCTCTACCTGAGAAGCCCATTGGTCTCCAGTACCTGAAAGAATTCTCATTTATTCTACTTATTTCCTCAAGTGGGATATTTGTGAAATTGGCTCTCATGCAAATGGCCCTAAAGAGGCCCCCCCTCCCCACTAGCCCTGCCAGGCTGAGGCTCAGACTGCAGGGGGAGCAATGGCACTCCCCTTATTTGAGTTAGTTTTGTATGAGCTTTTCTCAGTTTATACCCTTTAGATGGCCCTACTCATCCTTGTTCATTGCCTCAATCACCAAATGTTGACGAAGGACCTACATGTGCTGAGCACGGGGAGGTTTATGTGACCTGGACACGTTTCTTGACCTCAGGGTTTTCGGAATTTTACAGAGGGATGATTTATATTAGCAAAGTTCTTAATGTTTTCAAATAAGGAAGCTAAGGCGCAGGTAGAATAAGTTAAAATGAGAGCAGATGTCAAATCTCCTGATTTCAAATCCCCCTGCGCACACCAGACAGAGCTGTCTTTAGTGGGTGTCAGTGCATATTAATAGATTCTTATTTTTCTCAGGATGGGCTGGGGGAAGAAGAGTTAGCGCTGAGCCAAGCCCCCGAGCTGGGTGTGAATATCCTCCATGTCCCCCTCCCTGGGGTAAGGCCAGATGCTTCCTGTGCTTGTAAATCACCAAAGTTTTACTGCTCTTTCCAGGATTTGTTCCAAATGAAGAATTAAGCACACAGTCTTTGCAGCCGGTATCCCAGGGAGATCCAAGTAAGTTAATTGACAACTAGAAACCCTTGGTGGTTTTGACATCTGATCTGCTTTCTCTGTTCTCTACCCACTCACTCCCACCCAAACCCGCCTCTCTCCTTCCATAGATCTATTTAGCTCCTCTCTTCTGTCACTTTGTTCTAAGGAGAAAGGGAAGCCTTTGAGGGATCTAAACTGTGTGCCTGAGGGGGAGAGGATCAGGGTTTTTAAATATCACTATGGCAACAGGGTGGAGAATGGGAAGGGATAGGGAGACAAAGGTGGAGGAAGGGACTAGGCTGGTCAGCAGAGGCAGCGGTACCATGGAGGTGATGGTAGCCAAAGCTTGGAGCTGGAAGTGAACATGGAAAGAAATAAACAGATGCAAGAGATACAGAAAAGGAAGAATCTGTAGGGCTGGGGTGGAGGTAAGAGAGAGAGACCAGTTAAAAATGATTTGGACAACTGGATAAATGGTACTGCAATACAGAACACAAGCTGGGGCAGGTTTGGGGACAAATTATTTCTGTCTGCCTGCCTCCATGAGATATTCAATCTAACAGAGAGATGACTACTCAGTTCAGATATTTGGAGGGATCAACCCAGTCAAAAATTTAAGAGTTGGAGGGAGAAGGCACCCAGTTGAGTAGCTGTACATGCGCCAAACAACCTTCACAAGAGCTAAGGAAGCCAGGTTATCACAGACTAGTCTGTCTTTCTTTCTCAAATTAAAAAAAAAAATAGATTGTTAAATGGGTATTAAAATGCAATAGAATAATTTTTTAAAAAAGGAAATTTGGAGTTGGAAGAAAAAGAACTATGGCTATGAGAACACAAAATGTGACCCAGAGTGATAAGGTAGAGTAAGAAGAAATAAAGTACTTAAACTTGAAGAACCACACTTCCTAGAAGAGCAGCCATGTGAAGATGCCAGAAAGCAGAGACCAGAGGAAGAGAAGAAAACCAGACAGGTTTAATGTCCTACAAGCTTCTGGAAGAAAGCACTTGCAAATTCCCCTAAAAGGCTGCTACAATCAGCCACCAATATGCTGTAAGTCTCAGCTCTTCTGCATGGAAGAATTACCTGAAGCCACTGTAAAAATTGAAGATCCTAAGCTGGGCGCAGTGGTGCACACCTGGAACCCCAGTGGCTTGGGAGGCAGAGGCAGGAGGATCTCAAGTTCGAGACCAGAGGCAGTCTGCGTAACTTAGCAAGACCCAGTCTCAAAGACCCGTCTTAAAAAATGGGCTGGGGGTGCAGCTCAGTGGTCCAGCACTTGCAAAGCATGCAAGCGCGAGGCCCTGGGTTCAACCCCCAGTACTGCAAAAAAAAAAAAAAAACTTGAAGATGCTCATCTCCTGCCTCACACTTGCTGTATCAAACTCTCCCTAGACTTTGCTTCTTCAAAGTGTGGGCTGGGGACCAATAGCACAGCATCCCCTGGGAGTTTGTAACAAATGTCGAATCTGGGGCTTCATCCCAAACCTACTGAGTCTATAAGTGATTCCTTTGCACATGAATGCTTGAAAAGCTCTACACAGAGTGATTCCCAGGTGCCTTTATTCACAGAAGCTGCAGAAGCCACTGTGATGCACTCGTGACTCTGGGTTGAGAAACACTGATCTGATACATTGGACAACACAAAGCAGCAAGCTATAGAATTGTACCATGTAGAACTGTGCTGCAGCAATTAAGAACCTTGGCAGATTGATTCCCACAGAAACTATATCTCACCACTTCTTCCTTGTCTTCCAACCTCTGTGCTCTGTGGTTACAATAAACTGCTCACACAGAACATTTCATAACCCAGTTCTACCCGTTAGTGTTGATGTCATCTTCAGATGAGCGTGTTTTCATTTCCGTATGAGAAAACCACCAGGTCTTGCCCAGCATATGTCTCCAGCAGGAAACTGTCATTGAAATATCCTGGGAAAGGGGAACCAAGGTGAGCCCTGAATCAGCCATCAGGCCAGTCAGTAAAGAGAACTAAGGAAGCAGAGAAACACTCCACCTTTACAATATCTCACTAAGAAGTGAACACGTCATTCCCAAACACAGCTCAAGATGTAAGAAATGAGGGAAAGTCGTCCATGAGGAACCAAAGCAGATGCTACCAAATCCATGTACTTGTATGAAAACGTCATAATGAAAGCCATTAACTTGTACACTAACTAAAAAAAAAATTACTAAAAGAAAAACCCGTGTACCTTTTTTATATAAAATAAATGACTGGAAGAAAATCCCTTTAGCCCTTGCTCAAACAGTTTTTGAAAGTTATGTTAAAAGACGTATTGAACTAATCTGCTGACATCTGGAAGGAAAACCTCTCTTCAGGAGTGCTTCTCAAACCTTACTGTGCACACGAATCACTTCGGGGGATCCTATTAAAGTGCAGATCTCATGCTGTATGTTGGAGTGGATCCCTAGAGTCCATATTTCCAGCAAAGTGTGGGCGGCAAACCCTGAAGAACATGACTGCCACCTGCCGGCAGAAATTCCCATTGCAAGACCAGGCCTAGGAAAGCCTGAGTTGGCTGTTTGGGGACCAAGCACAGAAGCCTCTGCTCTATCCCAGGGTTTAGTGTACTTTAATCTCTACTTCGGGGTCGTATTTGCTTCTTCCAAACTTCTTCTCAAGGGTCCTGCTTAGATATAGGCAGTGTAGGAGGCAGCAAAGGACAGAGGAAGCTAGCTCAGCAGGGAGGATTGGTAAGCACTGGCACCCAGTCCATGCAGCTCAGAGGTATGAAAGCATTGAGATGCAGGGATGAGCCAAGCCACAAACCAGATGGAGTAGAGGCAGATAGAGAGGCTCCTGTCACCTCATTCTCAAAGCCATCTCCTCTGGTTTTGATTGTCATGCACCGCTGTAAAATAATAAAGCACGTTCTCAGATATAACCTTTCTTGATCCATCAATTCTGCAGTATCACTCATTCCAATAATACGTCTCACCAGTTCTGTTGTTTGAAACCTTGTCAACTCACGTGCATGCATTATGTTCATTTAAGACAAAAGCAAAAACGACCACCATTCCTGCCTACAGAGCCTCTCTTGGAAGGCGGCAGCCTCCAGCCCCAGGAAAGATCGAAGCCCCAGGACAGCCAGGAAACATAAAGAACATGGTGACTGTGCATGGGTTAGGGAGATGTGGGCTTGTCCAGGCAGCTGGTCCACCACCCACAAAGGTGGCGCTGGACCCTGTGTCTTCTTAGATATCCCAGCCCAGAAATTCCTGTGTTCTCCATGGAATTCTGTTTTGAAATATTCTTGTTTCACAAACTTCAATTGTTCAATAATTCATTCTTCATTTTTTCATTAATCATAAGGATGAATAGCTCCCAATAAGAACTTCTGATCAGTATTGAATAATCAGTTTTATCATACTGAGATGATACCATTGTCAAGAGGAAAGGAAACACTGATTTCTATTAGCCTGTGTGGCTTTTCACTAATTCCTATTAGCATTTGTAAGGTTGAATGAGAGCTTGCAGCATCTCCATTCCTTTATCCCTCTACCTCTATTATAACCCTCTTACACAGTAGTCCCCCCCTCACCCACGGTTTTGTTTTTGACAGGTTCAGCTACTCATGGTCAATCATGATCTGAAAATAGTAAATGGAAAATTCTAGAAATAAACAATTCATAAGTGTTAAATAACTTTTATTATATTGATATAATTGCTCTACTTTGTTATTATTGTTAATCTCTTACCATGTTTAACTTATAAATTAAACTTTATCATTGTTGTTGTTGTTAGGTGCCGTCGAGTCGGCATCCGACTCATAGCGACCCTCTGTACGACAGGGGAAACACTATTGTCAGTGCTTCTCTGCTGTTCATAGGGTTTTCAATGGCAGATTGATTTTTGGGAGGGGGTTGCCAGGTCCTTCTCCCAAGCCTACAGCACCTGGTGTTGCTAGGCGGTCTCCCATCCAAGTACTAACCAGGCCCAACCCTGCTTAGCTTCCGAGATCTGACGGGATCAGATGCCACAGGGCTACAGCTGCAGGCAACATATGGAACGCTTCACGAATTTGCGTGTCATCCTTGCGCAGGGGCCATGCTAATCTTCTCTGTATCGTTCCAATTTTAGTATATGTGCTGCCGAAGCGAGCACAAACTTTATCATAAATATGTATATATAGGGGGAAATTCAGTATGTGTAGGGTTTCGTTCTATCTGTGGTTTTAGCCATCCTCCTTGGGTCTTGGAATACATCCCCCATATACCAGGGAGTACTATTCACAGGGGAATACGATTCAAAGAGTTCCAGAAACCCTAAGCTAGAACAACTATTCTAGTCTTTTTATAGCTAAAAGAAAGAAGGGGGAAAAAATCTAACATAGCCACAAAAAAGTGGCTGTGCGGATAATTTCTTTGGTTGCCTCACCCAGGGAAGTGAAGGTGATTGGTATCAATTTCTTATTCTATAATTCCTGCCCTCTGCTCAGTGCTGATCCTGCAGATTCTTTCACACCTATGTAAAGACCCAACATATATTTCTAAAAAGGATAGGAGTGAAAGGCCACAAGTTCTTGTGACACAGTCTTGGTGGATTCCTGCACCTGGGAGTCAGAACTTGCAGGGTCTGAACCTGGGAATCTATTTTGGGGGTCTTCCCAAACTGGATTGGGCTGTCATTGGCTTCTGAAATCTGCAACAGTAGCTGATCCTAAAACAGGTACAGAAATAAGAGTGAACCCAAATGTCCAAGAGCTTGGTGCTCAGGGAAACTCCACTGGGCTAGAACTAGGTAGGTGCACCCTGCTGTTCTTTTTCACTTTCTTCTCGTTGGAATCTCAGGGTTTGTAGGGAAAAACAGGAACAAGATGCCCAGGTGTATGCAGTGGGAGATAACCAGAATAATAGAATTCTTTTCCATTTCCCAGACTGCAAAGTTGACTTGTCATTTTTAATCGACGGGAGCTCCAGTGTTGGCAAACGTCGATTCCGCATCCAGAAGCAGTTTCTGGCTGACATAGCCCAGGCTCTTGACATTGGCCCTGAAGGTCCTCTGATGGGTGTTGTTCAGTATGGGTAAGTGCTGATGGTGTTCTGAATCTAGAAACCAAGTGATGCCGCACACTTACCTTCATGCCACAAATAATACTAACATGTTCTAGAGCACAGATTCCTTCTCTTCCCTAATGCTAATGTAAATGAAAAAGCTGACACAATTCAGATGTCATTTAAGAAATCTAAGGCTTCCAGAAGGGAAGGACAGGTCAACAAACACATGTAAGTAAATGACATTTGTACCCACGACTGGTAGAGAGTGTATTTAGTTTATTTGAGAATTAGACGTGCTGGGTGCAAGTCTTAGCTGAGCCACTAACAAACTGACCTCTCTGATCATCAGTTCTCTTACCTGTAGATGGAGAAGGCTAAGTCCCCTTTCAACCTTGATTATTAGAACATTTGTTTGAGGGGTGGCACTCTATCCACCCGTAGGTGGGACACCCAGAGGGTATGGTGCTTTGTTGTTGTTAGGTGCCATCAAGTGAGGTCCAACTCACAGCAACCCTCATCAGGTTTTCCATGGCTGATTGGTTCAAGATTGCTTTGGGAGTGGATTGCCATATCCTTCTCCCACTTTTGCAGTGCTGTGCTTTCTGTTTCCTCTGAATAACCTTGGACTCTGCACCAGGCAATGGGGAGGCCTGAGCATGGAGAGAGATGGCCCCCATCGGCCAGCTGAGCACTGAGGTGACTGTGCCCAGAATATTTGATTATTTTACTTAGGGTAGGAATTAAGGAGTCATATTAACATTCCAAACTCAACCTTCTTCACTTCTATTTGGGATAATAAATCAATCTTATTTTAGATAATGAATTGGTTTCTCCCTGAAGCAGATTAAAGATATTGATAAGTAATAGACAATCAAAACCAAAACCATGCAGAGATCTCCCCTTTCTGCACGCATCTCACATAGCTGGTGTTTTGATCAACAACTATTGATGGCAAGATAATTATCATACTGTCCACAGAGGACCATTATACTCCTCAGGATGCCCTCTATCCCCACAGATCTATGGTTTTGCCCTGGGAAGTGGAAAACTGACATAGATCCTGTGCCTCTTGCTCCAAAACTGCGGCCATAGCTTTGCCAGTCCTGAAAAGCAAAAGCATCTGTACAGACAGCACTCTTGTTGTTGTTGTTAGGTGCCGTCGAGTCATGTCTAACTCATAGCGACCCTTATAGGGTTTTCAATGGCTGATTGTTTCGGGATTGCCTCTGGAGTGGGTTGCCACATCCTTCTCCCGTTTTTGTGGTGCTGGGAATCAAACTCGGGACCTCCGAGACTGCAGAGCGGCATTCTACCAACTGAGCTAAATCCCAGCCCTCTAGCCTCTTCAAAAGCTTCCTGGCTCTTTCCGAAGCAGCATTCTAACCACGGTTGTTATATTAAAGACACTAGAATATTCACTTTTGAGTTATCAAGAGGAGTAAAGAAAAAGTGCTTTATTTCCAAAAGAATCTATAACTTCTGTATTTCTATAATTAAATTTCAATAACACATTTAATTCTATCTTCTATTCCTATGAGGGAAAACTAGTAGATTGGTTAACTGGCACTTATATGTAGTCACTCAATTATATAAATAACCAATTGCTGCAAATGCTACCTCTCAATGTCAAATTATCTATCTTGAAGCTTATCATTTGAAGTAAGAAGAAAAGGATTTTTTTTGGTTATTGTTTTCTTGTTTTCAAAATGCCAACCCATTTTCATTCCTATGTTATTTTTTAAGATAGCAAATGGATAGCAGGTTTTTCTATAGGGAGGAAATATAAGTATTTTAGTTCCAGATGTCACCAGTTGGTTTTATTGGAGGGCTCAAAGCATGGTGTGCTATCTTGCATTAAAAATAGATGCTTTAAAAGCTTGTGTGTACCAAGGTTTATGGTATGATATGAAAATAAGGTGATGAATATGTCAAGGAAAAGAAAAATGGCATAAGAATAGTGTTGTGTGCTGATGAGAATGTGGATTAAAGAACAAATGTAGCAGGAAAAGAAAAGCAATAAAGACTCCTTTTCCTCTGCTAGTCTTTGAATGCGTCCCCAAAGTTCATGTGTTGGCAACCTAGTTCTCAGTGCAACAGTGTTGGGAGATGGGAACTACCAAAGGTGATTAGAAATAGATCAATGTCATTATCAAGGGAGTAGGTTATTTATCAAAAAGGTAGATTTGTTATGAAATTGAGTTTAGCCCCCTTTCCTCTTGCTGTTGCTGTCTTGAGCTTGCCCTTCCACCTTCCACCATGGGATGACACAGCACAAAAGCCCTCATCAGGTACGGGCTTCTTAACCTGGGACTTCTCAGCCTCCACAACTGTAAGAAATAAATTTATTTTCCTATTAAGCTACCTAGTCTGTAATATGCTGTTACGGCAACACAAAATGTACTAAGATCCTCCAAAAAAAATCTTCTCATTCATTTGCCTAATATGATCACCACTTGCAAGGAAGAGTTTACCTTTTTGCTTTTCAATTTCACTCTAAACCTTTCTTGCTGGCTCCCTTTTTTCTATCCAGATTCCTTATTAATTTAAAGCACTTGAGGGAAATGTGTGTCTTTTCCTCTGTTTGATGCTCACATAAACTAATCTATCACCTTCACCTTGCTTTGGCCAGAAGGTGGAGAGGAAAGCACAATGAACTGCTGACAGGAGATCTCAATTCTGACCCTAGTCCTGCTGTGTGACCTTAAGCAACTCATTTAACCTCTCCATGTAAGTGCTGCCACCTGTAAAGTGCAGGGGTCAGCCAATGATTTATTAGGGCTCTGCCAGCCCTGGTATTCTGTAATTCAGTGACTGGTTCTGTATTCAGAAGACATCCAATAAATGAAAGTTGGATTAACAGTCTAGTGAGCTCCTTCCAGCCTTGGGTCCCGATTAGGCTGGGATGAACCATGATTAAATGATGGCCTGCACTGAGGTTAGACGTTAACCCATGGAAGGTGAGCAACCAAATAAATTGGAGGGCAGCCTGATGAGACTGAAGGGGGGGACATTATCTGGCTGAAATTGCTTTTGACTTCAGGTGCCCGGCTTTCTCTTAGGTGGCTCCCTTCAATCCCTTCTTCATCGAATGGTATCAGTGCATACAGAGAAGGGAGAGGGGCAGGAAAAGGCACGAGGCAGAAGCAGATCTCCAGCCTATGTTTCTAGAAAAAGAAGAGCTTGCTCAGTTGGGAATCAAAGCATTTTGGATGTTCACCAAATCTGACTGCCCTCTGCATTACTCAGGAGTCTCCAGAAGGACAGAACCAATAGACCATTATAAGAGGGGATGTAGTAGATTGGCTTACACAGTCAGGGGCTGAGTAGTCCCAGACCCGCTGCCTGCAGGCTGGAGGACCAGAAAACCAATCGCTGCTCAGTCCAAGAAGGTGGAAGCTTCAAAACAGGAGGGGTCAATGGATGCAGCCCCAGCCTGAAGCCAAAGGCATGAAACCTCCCAAAAGCTGCTGGCGCAAGTCTGCAGTCAAAGGCCAGAGAAGCTGGAGTCCGATTTCCCTAGGCAACAGCAGTTGTTGTTTTTGTTGTTAGGTGCCATCAAGTCGGTGTCCAACTCATAGCTCATAGTGGCCCTACATACAATAGGGGAAACCTTATTGTCAGTGCTTCTCTGCTATCTATAGGGTTTTCAATGGCAGATTGCTTTTTGGGAGTGTATTGCCAGGTCCTTCTCCCAAGCCTACAGGACCTGGTATTCCCAGGAGGTCTCCCATCCAAGTACTAACCAGGCCTGACCCTGCTTAGCTTCTGAGATCTGACTGGATCGGACACCACAGTGCTACAGCTGTGGAAAACAGCAGTAGGAAAAAAATACACCTGCTCAAGAAGGGTCAAGTGTGCATGCACAGCCTTCCCTCTTCTGTTTTTTCATTCCATCCAGACCCATGGCCTATTAAGTAGGGCGGTTCTTCTGCAGTCAGCTCGCTGACCCACATGCCAATCTTCTCTGGAAACACCCTTGCAAGACACACCCACAAATAGGCTCTGCAATTTTCTTGGTATCCCTCGATCCCTTTTGGTTGTCAAGCTGACAACCAAAATTAGCCATCCCACCCTCTTTACTCCCATGTGGAACCATCCCTGTGTCTTGGAATCACAGAGCCTGGAGGCCTCAGCAAGCTCTGGTTCTGCCTCATGGTATAGTGAGGACATCAGGCCCTCCAAAGAAATGATCACCCCATTAAGAAGGCGAGGCCGAGGTCAAGAAGGACCCGAGGAGAGCCAACGGTGACTCAGAATTGCTCCTCCTATTAGGCTGCGCACCTCCACTTCCACTGCTGCTGCTCTACACAGCTCCCCCGGGAGAGTTTTTTCCTTGGTGTTCATTAGCAGCGCTCAGTTGGAATTCAGACGTTCAAATTTAGAATTTAAAGGCATTAAGAATGCAAAAGATTCCTGATGAATACTCATGGGAAATAAGAGAGAGAAACCCAGGACATATAAAAGTGGTCTGATTTATAAAGGGCAACACCCGTCCTCAGACGGCCCATTCAAAGGCCCTGTGGGTACAGGGAACAGAAGATGAGCAGGTAGCCAAAGTGAAGAAAGACATGTAGTGAGGAGGGTTTGCAGGCAGCCACATCGCTGGCGGCCACGTCACTGGCAGCCACGTTTGTTGCTGGCCATGCCTCCCTCCTGCATCTCTTTGGCTCTCTGCTACTTTCTCCCCTCTGCAGACCAGCAACTCCTGCCAGGCACTTGATTTCCTCTCCTCCAATACTTCTTTGCACTGGTGGATTTCCTGCCTCTGGTCCATGCCCAGAGAAGGTCTCCACCACTGTGGTATGGACATGCTCTCTCTCCCACATTGCCCGCCTGCAGGGCCTCCTAACCCACAATTGCCATGACTGCCAGCAAGCAGGGCAATCCATCCACAAGCATCACCCACCTCCAAGAGGAGAGCTGGCACGTGGTACAGATTCAGAGATGCTGAGTGACTTTCCCAAGAACACCTGCATGACCACGAGAAGACGACAAATCTCCATCTTTAGGTTAATCCTTAAAATGCCAAACAAAATTGACTTTGAAGGGAAGATGTTGCTCATCTGCCAGGAAAGCTGCTGATAATTGATGCCTTGCACCAGCCTAAAGTCTGAGATGCTGTGCTTGAACAAAAGGCCAAGGACCAAGCCCCTGTCTTGCACATGCATTCTAAGTTAAAATTATACAACCAACGGGCTTGTAATTGCACTTAATCCTAACAGGAAAGCTAAAGGATGAAAGGAAAGAACTTCCAGAGCAAGTCGCTATTGGGTGAAGTCTAGCAAACAGAATGACTGCAGCCGCACAGCTTGCCCTGTAGCTGCAGCTGAGACCCACCTGTGCTAAATGCCCTCTAGACCTCCCATGTGCTTTCATTTGAAGCCCTCATTTCAATGTAAATGGAACAAAATGCACAAGTTCTCTTGAATTTCATCACCAGCCTGAGGCTAGCAAAATCGAAAAACAGTTTTGGGATAAGGCGAAATGTTGGCTTTTCTTCATTTAAAAATGAACGTGGCTTTCCTTTGCCCAGGGGTCTGTGACAGTTGCTGTCTGGTGCAGGGAGGGGCTCAGACTTGGGCCGCATATCCTATGTGTTTTGCTTCTCAGCCGCCCCTTCTTAGCCCTAGACTGAAGATTCACAGTCACACACTTGGCTGAGCAAGGAAGATGTCCAGAGACTCCTGCGTGTCACCGAGGCTGCCTAGCGCGGGGCAGCAGAGTGAAGGGAAGGAACAAGAGAGCAAGCGGCATTGTCTGGCCGAATCATTACTCTGAAAGCCGTCCACATCCAAATCTCTGCAGCCTGTAAATGAGAGAGCCCTTGCCAATATTATTAAAGGTAAGGACTCTGCAAAGAGGAGATTGTTATTTGGCTGTCCCGATCTAATCATGGGTTCTACAGTGAAGGTCTGCTGCTAGCTATTGTCAATCAGAAAGAGACTGACTCAAAGCATAGTCGAGAGTTGTGCCACTTCTGGCTTTGAAGACAGAGGAAGGGGCCATTTGCACTGCATACAGGCATCCTTGAGAAGCTGGCAAAAGGCAACAGATTCTCCCTAGAGTCTTCAGAAAGCAACACAGCCCTGTCAACACCTTGGGTTTGGCCCAGGGAGACCAACATTGGACTTGGGACCTCCCGAACTGTACACTTAAACAATGTGTGTTGTTTAATCCACTAAATTTATGGTCATTTGTTGCAGCAGCAACAGGAACCTAATGCCACTGGCCATATTCTCTGAGTCTGCTGCAGAGAAGGAGTGGAAGGGGCTGGGGCCAAGATGCAGCCAGGCTGGCAGATGTGACCCACAGCACACACCCTTGGAGCTTCTGAGCAAGAAGGGACCTATTGGGCCCTGACTGCACATTGGCATCACTTGAAGAGCTTCTAAAAATTGCTGATGCCTGGGCTATACACAGACCTATGAAATCAGCATCAGGCAAGAGGATGAGGCTCCCTAGTAGGTACTTTACTCTCTTCTTCCAGTCTGTGGCCAACATGGAAAATCACAGCTCCCCGACAAGGAAAGGGATAGCTCAGCTTTGCAAGTACAAAGTGGCAGCACCTGTCAGAACATGGGTGTCTCAACTCTGCCCCACCACCCATTGGTCTCCTGAGCCGACATTGCCTTTCCAGGAACAAACAGGATCCCACTACAGCGACTTGCCACCGTTGTGGCTGGCTGTCCAGAGTATTTCAGCTCTTGTGAAGACTCATGCAGACACTTCTCGAGAGCCAGGCAGGCAGGCTTCCTCCAGAAAACAGAGCCTCAAGGCCAAGTGATCTGCAAATACAACACACAAAAGAATCTGGGGCTTTTTCTGTTCCCTCCCATGCCATTCTCTGGCGATACAAACAGAACCACTGCACTTGACTTCTACCAATGATTTCCCATGAACCCTCAGCACTGTGTCCGAGATCATTTTCCCCCATAAGAGGCAGATAGCCATCTTGATGCACATTAGAATCACTTAGGGACCTCCTAAAATCCCATTGCCCAGACCAAACCTCAGATCAATGAAATCAGAATTTCAGGGGTCATTATTTTTAGAGCTCCCTAGATGATTCTACTTTGCAGCCAGAGAGTAAAGGCATGAACATTCCCACCGGCCTGCGATGTCCTTGGGTGAATCCCACGCCCCTGGACCACTCCCCTCCCAGCAAGTAACCAGTGGGAGGATGTCAGGCACGCCATCCCCCTTCCCTCCTCAGTCTGTCTCTTCCCTTCTCTAGACTTACTTATTCTCCTCCTTTCCTCTTATCACTGGCAACTGCATTGCTGATGCTCTCGATGCGAAGACATGGCCACTCAGTGTAATCTACAGTATCATCTGAGAGGTGGTTAGAATTGCAGAATCCCAGACTTCACTCTTACATTACAGCAGCAGAATTTACGTCTTAACGAGATCCCCAAGTGATCAGATACACATCTGAACTTGGGAAGCTCTGCTGCCGAAATATTCCAGCACTCATCTGGGGCAGCCGTGTGATGAGGGTACAGCCGGTGAGCCCCTTGGTTCTCCACTGAGCAGACTGTGTCCACACTTCCTTCAACAGGGAGAGGTTAACACAGGTTGATTTTCTACTCTCTGTGGTGGATGGATGGAAATATTGCTGCTAGTTACAAACAACAACAGCAACAGAAAGAAACTCCCACCCATCTACAAACTCAATTTGATAAGACCCTGCTGCCTCTTCTCTGGTGCTAGGAAATGTGCAAAAGGCCTGAGCCTGTTGGTAAGGGCTGTGGTACAAAGTCCTTCAGCTGCTGGAGTGTAGCAGGTTGGCCCAAGCCACTGCACCTAGGCCACTGCACCTGTCACTGCTCTAGCAGAGTTCATGGCTGTTGAGGGGATGGGGGCAGCATCATTTTCCATCTAAGCCAACTAATGCCCTCAAGGGCAAGTCTGCCACCTACTCTACAGCTCCCCGAGTGTTCCGGGGAAGCTCTTCTTGGTCTCACAGAAGTGCTTCCTCTCATTGACTAAGTCTGTAAATCATCTCCTCTTAGCCTGTAATAAAAATTAAATGGCTAAATATAGATTACTTTATTATAACCCTAAGGTAATGCTTTATTGGAGAAGACAGTTTTGAAAGGTTCTTGCTGGAGGGAATATGATTAGTTAATTTCTCTACCGGCATAAAAATTCTTTCGCAAGGCTCATTTCATAAGAGCAAAAGTGTTACGGAGTAAAACAACAGACTCTACACTGGGGCTTTAACAGAATCATAGTGCTGGGATCAATAGGGCCTCAGCGGTCCTCCAGAATCCAGCATCCTAGACTTCCCTGAAGTAAGAATCATCTGGATTCTTTATTTTAAAAATTCCCAGACCCCAGTGAGTGTCTTCTGGGAGAGGCCTGGTAGCCCATATAGTTCAACAAGTTCCCCTGGCCAGTTTTATCTGAAGACAGTCTTACCCATCCTATGTCTCTGCCCTCTGCCCCCAGGTCTTCCTAGGAATCCCCTGTATACCCCTTTGACAGGTATCTTTGCTTCTAAAACCCTCGCCAGGTAGACATTTCCTATCACATGAATTATCTCCCTCTACGCACAGCCAACTTTGGGCTTGCTATGATTTCCCTTAATTAATCCTAGCTCTTCTTCCAAACACAGAACAATTTTATATTTTCTCCTTGAACTATAAATCTCTTTGTTTATTTTTTCTCTTGATTTCAAAGGAAATCTTTGATATGCTGATGGGGAAAATATGTTTTCCTTTCGTGAGAACTTGTAATAAAGTTACAAATTAAAAGACTGCTTGCATAAAAAAATACTGGCACACCTCTTTGAGCTTTTAAATAATCCTTACTTTATTCCATTTTCTGTTGCCATAACAAAATACCTAAGGCTGGGTATTTTATTTTTTTAAAGGAGTTTTATTTAGCTCACATTTCTAGAGGTTTAAGAGCATGGCACAGCTAGGGGTTAGTTCAATTGGTAGAGTGCTTGCCCTGTGCACTCTGAAGCCCTGCGTTTGATCCCCAGCACTGCAAAAATGGGAGAAGGATTTAGCAGCCCACTCCTGAAACAATCAGACATTGAAATGAATATCGGAAAAACACTGACAGAGTGCTGGGCATGGCACAGTGTCAGAGAGTGTTTTGTTCTGTTGTACATAGGATCATTATAAGTTGGATGCAACTTGACAGCACCTTACTACAAGGGCATGACATGAGATTCTGCTGATCTCTGGTGAAGATCTGATGGTAGACAGTATCACAATGGCAGGAGCTCCTGCAACAGTGGCAGAAGTACATGCAAAACACATTCAAGGGTGGTGCCCGGCATCTTTAAAACAGCCCATTCTTGAAGGAACTGGTTCAGTCCTACAACTTCATTAATCCCTTCCCAGGACAGTGCCCGTCTGACCTAATTACCTTCCACCAGGCCCATGTCGTAAACATTCCACCTCCTAACACCACCACACTAGAGACCCAACTGCTAACACATGAACCACATCCATACCATAGCTGATTCTGTCTGAAAAGTAACCAGGCTCGGAGGGCAGGTCACCAGCCTATCCATCTTGAAACAGGACAGATAGACCCACGTGCTCATGTGCTCTGGTCCTGAGAGCTGCCGGTTTGCAGATTAACAACTTATTCATTCTCATGCTTTAATCAGGGCAAATCAACAAAGACGTATTAAATGTTTGTGGTGTACTAAGCCGTTTCACAGTGCACCATTTGCAGGGCTGTTGATATAAAATTCATCTAAGTGGTTAGATTACATTTGCCTGTAAGAACTTTGGTGAATGCATTCCATGCCTTTTCACCTAATCATAACAATCATCAATTTTGCAATTGGAAAGGGTTTCAGAGGTCCCTTGATCCAACCTTTCAATCCACTAAAATAAATAAGTACCTGTGGTAGAGGTTCCATTCTTTGTTGTTGTTTGGGACCATCAAATTGGGTCTAATTGACTCATAGAGACCCTCCTAGGATTTTCAATTTCCATTGTTTTCAGATTGCTTTGGGAGTGAATTGCCACATCCCTGTCCCATTTTTGCAGTGCTGGGGATCAAACCGAGGGCCTCAGAGAGTACACAGCAGCACGCTACCAACTCTACCAACTGAGCTAAACCCCAGACCTGTTCCATTCTTTAGGTCTTCACAATCTAGTCAGGGAGGCGATATTATTTTAAGAAATGACATAAAATAAAATTAAAAGTACCTCTTCATTAAGTATATGAATGTTGTTTGAATAGTTCAACTGTATGCCTCATGACGTAATAGAGGCAGAGGGTGACCAGCGTGCAGCTCAGAGGCAGAGGATTTAACGTCACAGGGGATGAGCCAGGAGAGGAGCAGACACTGAGCCTGCTTTGTTTCATTTTCATATTCCACAGTTACTTCCTGAGTGCTAAGCTGAGGGATCAGAAGCTCGGGAAGGAGTAGCACCTTCTCAGCTAGGTTACAGTTGATCCCCAGGATTTGTGCTCCTCCTTATTTGCAAGTTGGCCAACTCACTAAAATGCAAATGTATTTGTAATACCAAATTGGACATGTGCAGAGGTAGGACAAAAATTCAAGTTACCTGACGCACCCATTCCCAGTCAGTCAAACAAAGAAGTACTCTGCCTTCCCGTTTCAGCTTCTGCCACCTGTCCTTTCCCCAGTCAATTTAAGGGTAGCATTTTTGCATTGTTTTGCTTTGCTTTGGTGACTTCAGTATTTAAGATGCCCTCCTAATGTAATGCGAAGTGCTGCTGTGTTCTGACTACAAGAAGGTGGTGGTGTGGCTTACAGAGAAAATGTGACAAGCTTCAGTCAGGCCTGAGTTATGGAGCTATTAGTTGTGAGCACAGTGTTAATGGGTCAGTAATTTTGTGCCTTTGGTAAAGGAGAGGAAATTTGCTGATCTGCATGTGAGTCTACTCCAGGAAATGCTAAGCTAACATCTGTAGTGTGTGATGAAGCTATGGACTAGATGGGAAAGCAGCTAAACTTATGGGTTCATGAGATGACATCGAGGGAGAGAGGGAAAGAGGGAGAGGGAAAGAGAGATGGGATAAAGCTTAGTGGTAAAGTATTTGGCTAGCATTCATGAGGGTCTGGGTTCAATCCCAGCTGTACTAAAAGAAAAAAACAAGCCTTATGAACCAAAAAAGAAAAAAAGGAAAAAGAAAACAAGGCTTATTAACAGCATTGTTGTAAGGGCAAAAGTCAAAGAAATTTATAGTCACATTACCCAAGGTAAAAAAAATAAAAAATTAAACTTTCTCAAGTAATGTTTGATTACAAAAAAGTACTAAATATAATTATTTGCAAGAAACATATTATGTTTGGTGTCTGTAAAGATAATCATGCATAAAATAAGGTTATATTCTGATCTGCTGATGAAGACGTAGTGATCAGTTGAGGACTGTTGCCACCATGAGAAATTAAGATTTCGGCCTTTCTCCAAAGTTAATAACTTTTCAGCTACTTTTTATTTTTTGTTCTGACTTTTCAGAGACAACCCTGCTACCCAGTTTAACCTCAAAACTCATATGAATTCTCGAGATCTGAAGACAGCTATAGAGAAAATTACCCAGAGAGGAGGGCTTTCTAATGCAGGTATGTGACCCAGATTCAGAGAGTTTTACCTTGTTACCATGGTTCTCTTTCTACGTGGTTGTCTTCTAATATTGTATATAGAAGGAGGAGGAAAAAAGTAATCCATCAAGAGATGAATCATATCACACCCATAACTTTTCTAAAGTATTGTCATGAATTCAGGTGGCAAGAATCGTCAAAGCACATTTGCAGCAGGTCACATCCCTCTTGGTTTCCAGCTGTGGCAACAATCCTCAGGCTAAGCCAGACTGCTCTTGTGACTGTTTCCTGATTGGCCTACGAGCTGCCAACTACCTAAGACTAAATTCTGTGACCTATTCCATTCAGGAAGCCCCTCAGGGATTCTTGGGTGTCTTATTCTGATCAGCTACTATTGTAGTAATGACTCCTCCAAGAGAGGCATGTCCCCTGTTTCAAGATGAGTCTCCTGTGATGTCTGAACCTTTGGGATAAGAGACAACCAGAAGTCCAAGGTCTAATCTTCAGTCAGGCAGGTCCAGAAAACCCATTTTATTAGTTCACTCAGAGGTAATTGGAGTCTGTGCCAATGTGTTTATAAATGGAGTCTATGCCAATGTATTTATACATGGTAGCCTGGCTTTGGGGATCCTGGGTGAAGAGATGATCTGCTTTCCAGGGAAAATATCCTACCATCAAAGTCCAAAAGAACAGAGTTGTGAGTCACAGTGGCTTGGCATGGAGCTCAGGCAGGGAGTGGAACTGTCTTTCAGGGAGCATCCTGGGAGTTACAGTAAATCTGATTTATTAGTTCCCTCCTCCTCCCTTCAGGGAACATCTGTCTGTGACCAGAACATTTACATCTGGCAAATTCAAAGCCTTTCACTTTTGAATAATACTAAATAAACACCAGACAAGTCACTGTTCTCTATGCACCTGAGTCCATATTACCCTCACGCGAGAGTTTATCCCTGATTTGTTCTCCACTTAATGCTTACATTAGCAAAATTCCAATGGGAAAAATTCCAGAAGGGACTCAACTTTCTGATAAGATCAGAGTGGTGTCTTAATCCAACTGCCATCCCTTTTTCAGTGGATGACATGTTCTAACCCTACTTCTATTGTTCAGGGTTTGGCTCAGAAATCAGAATACATGAAAATGATTGAAGCACAAAGAGATTCATTTCAGGGCATTGAATATTTTGAGAATTACAGAAAGAGCTGGAGGAGCAGACTATAAACTGAGGTTCAGAAGTGAATTCCAAAGGCTTCTTGCCGAACCAGGGCCCCCAAGGGGGCAGTTATTTCTTCCAAGATCACGAACCGCTTTGTGAATTCTGGTGCCACAGCCTGCTCCAGAAGCCCTGTTGGCCAGGAAGCCATCATGTTCAGGAAGTTTCTTCTACAGCTGCCAACTGCCTGGCCTGTTCACACCCACAAAATGGATGCTCCATTCCTACTGCCTCAACGCCATGGAAGCCAACAAACAAACCCCGCCCCTCTGCTGAAAGCACCCCAGAGAAGTCAAACACACGACATATTCTTGTCAGCAGAAATAACAAAAACAAAAGCACAGCCTCTGTCTACCTTCCATCTCCTAAATTTCACTCAAATGCAACAATTGATGAATATAAAGCAAAGCTGCAAATCTAGGGGCCAGGGAATAGAGACAATATAGTTCTTGGGCATCTAGCCTTTGGTTGCAAGAGCCCACTGCAAGGTGGAGTGTGTGTTGAGCACTGATTCACTGGGGCCTCCAGAGTGAAGGTGAACTTATTAGGGCTCCCTGTGCTCTGCCTACAGGTCCCTAATGTTATGTCTGAAAGAACTGCTGAATGCTTTGGGCCTTGAGGGAAATTATCCCTTGGCCATGAAAGCAGTCCTTAGCAAGCCAGAGTTTTCCCTTAGCAACTAGGGTCTGTGCAGCCTGGCTAAATGGGCTGTCCCAGACATTTCTCCAGCAGTTTTGTCTGTCATCACTTGACGCCTTGATTTGACAGGTAAGATTATGCCAGATAGTGGAGCCAGGATGCTGGCCCACATCAAAAAAGCATTGAATATAATAGTATTCGTCCTGAAGTCTAAAGAAGGTAGTTTGAACTGTTAGTGAAATTGAGAACTCATTTGAGCAACTCTGGAAAGCTATATCTTTACTATCCAGATACATATTCATATACACAAAACACTGTGTATAATTTCCAGGGATGTGTAGTCATAGTCAGACACATAGTTAAACACACATACACACCCCTACCCCAGGAGCCACGGAGCCCAGGTTAAGAGCCGTACCATATGCAGCCATACTAGTTCAAGGACAACCTGTCTTCCCAGTGTGCCCAGGAGAACCCAGCGTGTTCAGTGCTAAAACTGGGAAAGTTCTATAAAACTGGGCCAGCTGGTCTAACTAGTTGACACTGAAAATGTCCTGAGACCCTGCACGATGTGAAAAATGCACTAGAGAAAATCACATCAGAAAATGCTGTGTTACTCTGTACCCCACCAACATTTACCAGTAAAGGAGAAAAGGAAAGGAAAGGAAAGGAAAGGAAAGGAAAGGAAAGGAAAGGAAAGGAAAGGACAGCAGAGGCTTCAGAACAGCTCCTGACTGGTGCCCTCCGCTGAAGCAGTAGCTGGCAGCTGACACAGCCAGGCTTATAACACAGCCTCTCAGTTCCCTGATGAGCCAGACCTGGGTCCCTGGCCTGGGACTGGGGAAAAGGCCCTGCTGACGACACGCACAGCTCTCCACCCACAGGAGCTCCTGGGGCGCCTGGCTCACTCAGGCTACAGGAGGTCAAGACAAGGCTGCTCTCTCACTAGGTCAGCCCTGCCCATCCTGAGCTCTTGGACACAACCTGGGGTCACCTTAGTGGTTTATTGTAGGTACAGCACCCAGGCACAGAGGGGGCTCTTTTGTTCCCATAAAGGTCTTGCTTGCTTGCTTGCCAGCCCCTAAACTATTTTTCTTTTCAAAGCAAGAGGCAATTAGAAATTAAAGGCTTAAAATGAAACAGAAGAGAACTGATGGCTGCACAACATTGTGAATGTACTAAATGCCACTGAATTGTGCACCTAAAAATGCCACTGGATTGCACACCTAACATGCCACTGAATTATACACCTAAAAATAACTAAAGTCATCTTTAAAAAAAGAAACAAATAATGAGGGAAGGAATTAGTGTGTTTTTCTGGACCTTTGTACTTAGTGTGTTTTTCTGGATCTCTCTTCGTCCTGCTGTGCTCTGTTTCTATATTTATAATTGCCATGCTCACTCCAAGCACAAGTTGTATTTTTCTTCCAGGCCGAGCCATCTCCTTTGTGACTAAGAACTTCTTTTCCAAAGCCAATGGAAACAGAGGTGGTGCCCCCAATGTAGTCGTGGTCTTGGTGGATGGCTGGCCCACAGACAAGGTGGAGGAGACTTCAAGACTTGCAAGAGAGTCAGGCATCAACATTTTCTTCATCACCATTGAAGGTGCTTCTGAAAATGAGAAGCAGTACGTGGTGGAGCCCAACTTTGCAAACAAGGTATAAACCTGCCAGGGGCCCACGGAACACAAGCATCCCCTGGGCCCTAAGACGTTGTAACACCTTGAAACCTGTTTTCTTACACCTTCAAATGTGTGAAGCTCACGTCTGGTAGTAGGGCCTCCAATGAGGTAAATGGCAATTACCTCTCCAACCAAAACCCCATGCCCTCCCCAAGGCCAGCAGAGGAGCAGAGGGGAGGAGTAGTGTCTTCCTTGATCCTCCCATAGCACGGAGGGACGCCAGGCAGGCAGCTTGGGGAGGCTTCACACAGGCACATGAGCACCACACACATGTGTCCATATACTGTCTCACACACATAAACACACATAATCCATCTGATAAACAAGGGAAGGGAGGACATGTTTGCAGCAACACTTCAGGGTTCCATGGAAATGCTTTGCAGGAGAGGGGGAACCAGGCCTCCTGCTCCCATTCTGTCAAAGCTACCTTTGGGGCATTGTACTGTGGGACTCCCTATAAATCTTCTTCCAAACACAAAGCAAAGGAAGGAGGGAAGGAAGGAAGGAAGGAAAGAAGGAAGGAAGGAAGGAAGGGAGGAAGGAAGGAAGGGAGGAAGGAAGGAAAGAAGGAAGGGAGGAAGGAAGGAAGGGAGGAAGGAAGGAAGGAGAGGGAGGGAGGGAGGGACAGAGGGAGGGAGGAAAGGCAAGGCTGAGTCTTGGACAGCGTTGTCCTTGCTGCCCCTCCGACTTTGATATTCTGTGGGCTCAGAGCTAACAGGACAACATATCAAACTGTTGACCACTTCCTGCTCCTTAAAACTCTCCTCTCCCTTGACTTCCAGGACTTCACATGGCTCTTACTTCACTTGCTGTCTTCTTTTCTCCCATCCTGTACCCTAAACATAGACTTTCCCAGGACTTGGCCCCTGGCTCTTCCTCTTCTCTCCCGAGGGCTTCTTCTTCCAGAACCTCCCTCAGGGCCACAGCTTCAGCCTTTATCTCCTGGCCTCTGTCACCATCTCTGTCCAGCTGACTGGCTTTTCTCCTTTGTGGTGTCCTGTCAGAGCCTTAACTTCTACATGTCATAAGCCAAGCTCATCGTGTTTCCCACCCAAACTGTGTCCATCTCAGGACTTTTCCTGGATGCCCCCACCCCACACTGTCCCTGAGTCCCAGAGGGCAGTGCCATCCCAGATCTCCTCACCAGCAACCACCGCGCGTCTCTCATTCATTTCCTCTTTCCTATGCTATGAGCCTCGCTATGAGTCAGATACCGACTCAACGGCACCTAACAACAACAACAATGCCATGGCTCCCTCCCCTGTTAAAGCAGAACTTCCGATCTGGTCCCTCTTCCCCCGGGGTCTCCTTGGTTTATTTTAGGTCCTGCAGTGAGTCCCCTCTCGTGTTTATGAAGCGTTCCCCCTGACCTGTGGGGCTCCTGCTCCAAATCCTTCACTGTTTCTTGTTTTGAAATAATTTTAAATTATATAAGTTCATCTTCAGTCATGAGGCCTGACTCTCTCTGTGACCCCCAGACACAAGACAAGGAAGAAACGCCTCATCTTATCGACCCTCGCCCTGTCACTTCCACGAGCACACCAGCCAGTGTGCCCAATGTTTCTGGCAGCTGCCTAAAATTTTTTTCTGGAATAAGCGTGGGCACAAGTAAATAGGTATTCATCTGCCTGCAGGCAGGGTTGCCTGGAGGGCAGGACTTTGGTTTTGAAGGTGGACAGATTTGTGTGCCAGTCCCAGGGGCCTGGGGATGTCTCTTTACAGCTGGCCCTCTGTGTGTTCTTTCCTGACAGGGGGGTTCTAATCCCCTTGGGAGGGTGAAGGTGGGGAGTGGATGAGAGATTCTCTCCAAGAGCACCCGGCATGGCTCCACCAGTGCTCCCTCGGCAGCTGGGGGATCCCTTCCCACAGGGTCAGAGCTGCTCTGGACTTCTCTTTAGTCATTTTTCTGTTTCCCCCTGAGAACAAAAGCTTTCCTTGATCCTCTTGCATGGCGGTGCCCACCGATGCCACTCTAATGGCTGGCTTCCAGGACAAATGATTGAGGCGGCTGGAGAGGCCCAAATGCAAAGCTGAAATCGTTGACTTACATCTCCCTGGGAATCCGCTTAACACTCCACTCTCCACTAAGGCAGAGACCCATCTGACAGGGCAGGAGTGAACCAGATGTTGCTGGAAGGGTTTTGGCCTCGATGCCACCGCCCTGAGGCGCCTGGCCAGGTGAAGTGGAATGCAGAAAGGGCCCTCCAAGGACTCGCACAGGAAACAAGAACCTGTTTGCTTCTCCCCCCCACCCCCAAGGGGAAGGTAACAGATAGGAGGACTTGACCCCTGATCTTGCGAGTGTCCTTCCCCTCTGTCTTCCAGGCTGTGTGCAGAACAAATGGCTTCTACTCATTCAGCGTGCAGAGCTGGTTCAGCCTCCACAAGACCCTGCAGCCCCTGGTGAAGCGGGTCTGCGACCCCGACCGCCTGGCCTGCAGCAAGACCTGCCTCAACTCAGCCGACATCGGCTTTGTCATCGACGGCTCCAGCAGTGTGGGGACCGGCAACTTCCGCACGGTCCTGCAGTTCGTGGCCAACCTCAGCAGGGAGTTTGAGATTTCAGAGACGGACACGCGCATCGGGGCCGTGCAGTACACCTATGACCAGCGCCTGGAGTTTGGGTTCGACAAGTACAACACCAAGCCCGACGTCCTCAGTGCCATCCACAAGGTGGGGTACTGGAGCGGCGGCACCAGCACAGGGGCTGCCATCCAGTATGCCCTGGAACAGCTCTTCAAGAAGGCCAAGCCCAACAAGAGGAAGCTAATGATCCTCATCACTGACGGCAGGTCCTACGATGATGTGCGGATACCTGCCATAGCTGCCCATCAGAGAGGTAGGCGGGCCCGGGGGCAGGGTGAACAGGGAAGGGGATTCAATCTCTCTCTCTCTCTTCCTCCCCCCTCCTCTTTCTCTCTTCTTCTTCTTCTTCTTCTTCTTCTTCTTCTTCTTCTTCTTCTTCTTCTTCTTCTTCTTCTTCTTCTTCTTCTTCTTCTCCTCCTCCTCCTCCTCCTCCTCCTCCTCCTTCTCCTCCCCCCCCCTCTTTCTCCCTCCTCCCCTTCTCTTTCTCCTCCTCTCTCTCTTTTATTTTTGTACCCAGGGCTGAACCTAGGCCTTTGCATATACTTTGCAAGCACTCCGGCCCCTTTTTTACTTTTTATCTTGAGTCAGTGTCTCACTAAATTAAGCAGGCTGCCTCTGACCTAAAACTTGCAATCCCCCTGCCTCCGCCTCCCGAGTAGCTAGGATTACAGCTGTGCATCACCAAGGAACTCTCTTTTAGGCATTGGTTTGTCTATGACTCAAGAAAACCGTAGGGAGAGTTTTAGGAGAGTAAACATTTCAGGGCTCTCTGAGACAGTAGAGAGGAAAGAAGAGTGTAGCCACATGGGTCCCCAATTGTCCTTGAAAGTCCAAGGCCTGCAGATGACTGGGAATAGTAATCCTTTCCTTTCCACCCTATTCCCTGATGCCTTTCCCATGATGGCATGATACACTTAAAGGGAATTTGATTCATTACTTTACGAAAGACACCAAATCTCTAGTTCTGTTGAAGATATCAAATTATGTTAACACATTTTAAGAAATAACATTTTTTTTTAAGTACTATTTTTTTTTAACAACTGCTAACCAGATCTTACAGGTCTGGGGGAGATCCCAAAGAAACTTTGATTCAAAATAGAGAGCCAGGTATGGTGGTACAGGCCTGTAATCTCAGTACTTGGGAGACTGATGCAGGAGGATCATGAGTTTGAGGCCAGCATGGACTATGTAGCAAGACCTTGTCTCTCTGTCTCAGAAAAAAAAAAAAAAAAAAAGGAAAGAAAAGGAAAAAAATAATAGAGATCTTTCCATACAAAAATTTCTAAGAAGTCAACAGAAAGTATAAAAACATGAAAAATGAGAAAAGTATTTTTGTAAATGTTTAGATCAGTCACATTTATGCCTTTTTGCACAAAATATGTATATGCTTATATATGTGTATGTGTATATGTGTATGTATATATGCACACATATATACATACACACACACATATATATACATAAAATCACTGTTCTGAAAAGTGCCAAGAGGTGCATAGGGGTTCTTTCTTTTGTTTTCTTTGGGATATTTCTGCTTTTGGGTTTGGTTGTGCTGACAGAGCAACAGGAAGGAAAAGATCCACTGGCAGTACCTTGTCTCAGGGACATCTGTGTCATCTTATCTTTGTCCCCACAGGAGTGATCACCTACGCAATAGGTGTTGCATGGGCTGCCCAGGACGAGCTGGAGGTCATTGCCACCCACCCTGCCAGGAGCCACTCCTTCTTTGTGGATGAGTTTGACAACCTCTACAAATTCGTCCCCAGGATCATCCAGAACATTTGTTCAGAGTTCAACTCCCAGCCTCGGAACTGAATTCCGAGCAGGCAGGGAACTGCAAATGCTGTCTAACTGACTGACTCTTTGGACCATTCCCAGTGCTTTCCGGGGCACTCGCAGGGTGGCAAGGCTTGAGTGGGGCTTGGAAAAGCAAATGCATTGCTACTGTTCTTTGCCGCCAAGGTTTTCATACTTGAAAACTTATAGTTAGAAAGATGATCATCACTTTGTCTCTTGAGCTGAAATGATACATCATTTTAAGGATGCTGAGGATTTTGCATTTTGACAATTGTTTTCGAAATCCATGTGCAGAGGAGAGTGCAGCCCTTATGAGAGGTTTAAATAGAGAATTTCTTATTTTTATTTCTCATTAGAACTCTATAACCTCCAAGGAGTTTCCTTTCTGTCATGACAATGTAGGAGTTGCATAATTAAATATTTAAAAGGATTACATGTAACCTTTCTGATTGTGTGATGCATAATGTTCGTGGGGTTTGTGGAGGCACTCTCTGTTCCTCCTGGCCCTAGGTGACAGCATGCCCACAGGGTTGTAGAGAGAATGCCACAGTGGCATCACTTCTCCTGATTTGCTGCACCTACCCCCTACACTGTTATCTCAATCACCAAATACCTGCAATATCGCTTTACGGCTGGTGGCCCTGGAGGACCAAGTTGATCTCATGTACAGTGGGGTGTTGGGCTACCCATTAGAATCACCTGGGAGACCAAAGTGCTGCTTCTCAGGCCCTGCCCAACACCAGTGAAAACCACAGGTTTCTAGGATTGGAGCCTGAACATGGGCATGTTGTAAGCATTCCCTGGTGATTCTAGTCGGCTACCAGGATGGATGACCACCGGGCTACTCCTGAGGGGTTTGTGTTACAGCAGTTTTCTGGGGGACCCCCTCTTTGTGCCTGTTGCTCTGGGTCCATCTTGTTTAGCATTTGCCCTGGACTTTTCACAATGGTGATTAGATATTAGTATTGATTTTTTTTGCATTCAAATAAAATGGGAGGAGTTTGATTGAACTTCACCTTCTCTGCCAAGAACTCATCTGTTGGCATGTAAAACACATGTGCAATGGGGAAACAGTCAAAAGAATCCTAAGTAGAAATGAATTAATTATTAAGTTATGTTTTATGAAAAAATGTGTTGAAGAATACTACTTTAAATAGAGGCAAAAAGATAGTACCTGTGTCAATACCTCAGATCAAATATTCACATAAAAATATATTTAAGGATATCATTCCATTCAGCAGAATTTTTCCTGAGCCTACCAATTCTCTCAGAAAGAGTACATTGCCAATTAAAAATAGTATGGTCTACAGAGATGAATCCATTAAAAGTGTCAGCAATTTCAAATTTATAAACTAACATTTACTTTGAGACAGGAGAAGGATGTGGCAATCCATTCCCAAAGCAATCCCAAAATAATCAGGCTTTGAAAACCCTATGAGGTTCACTATGAGTCAGACCCAACCACATGGCACCTAACAACAACAATTTTCTTTGAAGGCAATGGAAAATTATTTGTTCTAAAATTTCAAAATATAAACACAATTTTAAAAAGGAAATTCTTCAGCCAGGCATGGTGGTGCACACTTGTAATCCCAGACACTGGGGAGGCAGAGACAGGAGGATTGCAGATTCGAAGCCAGAGGCTGCCTGCCTAACTTAGCAAGATCCTGTCTCACGATAAAAAATATTAGAAATAGAGTGAGGGTGCAGCTCAGTGGTAGAACACTTGCAAAGTATGTGGGAGGTCCTGGGTCAACTCCCTAAGTACCCCGCCCCCCCCACACACACAAAAAAAAATTCTTCAGAAAGATACTAGTGCCACTCTGTTAGTGACAGACTCAGCTAAGAAAGTATTTAAAATGTAAATAAGTAGTAGGAGCAATTATTCTGCCTATGTTTTTGACTGTGGAGATAATTTGTACAAAGGACTTTCTTCAGTGTTGCTTCAATATACGCATGTAAGTTATTTTAATACTTTTTAAATTCTATTTTGGAAAATGGGTTTTAAATATAATTACAGTTGTCCCTCAGTATCTGCAGGAGACTGGCTCTAGGACCCCTGGGGGATCCCAGAACCCTCGCATGCTCCAGTCCCTTATAGAGAATGGTGCAGTATTTGCATCTAACTTACACACATCTTCCTGTGTACTTAAATCATCTCTAGATGACTTATGCTACCTAATATAATGTATTGTATTGTGTTAGGGAATAATGACAGGAAAACATCTTCTACGTGTTCAGTGCAGGTACTTTTTAAAAAAATTCTCATACCAAGGTTGTTTGAAGCCCTAAATATGGAAAGCTGACAGTATTTTATTAGGGGCTTAATATAAAAACAATTTGTCACCAGTTAGCCAATATTACCAAAGATAATGTAACTTTAATTATTTCAGTGTCCTCTTTCATGCACAAAACTGTCCCAGTTTATAAAATAAATTACATAGTCACTCTAGTGATAGGTAATTATAATTGGAAGATAAATGAAACCTCTTCCAACAGGCCACAGTCCATGCATTGCCGACAAATGTCTGTGTGCGTGCCAGGGGGGAGAAGGAGCCCCAGGAAGTCAGGTGGTTGAGCTGCTCAGAGGCTGCAGTGTCACCAGAATTGTCTGTGGAAGTCCAAGTCACCAAACAGAGTAACAGGATCCAGATGGACAGAAACATGGCAAGCCATGCCCTGTTATCTCAGCCAATGAGAGAAAGCAACTGGGAGGTTAGTGGAAGATAGCAGTCATAGGAGGGGGTCCGAGTACTACCTGAGGCTAGGACTTCAAGAGAGCTAAATGGGGATAGTTTGGAAGGGGAGATAGGGACAGAGCTGCCCTGATCCAGGACTGAAATACATGGGCTGAGAGAGAACAAACAGCTTCCATTTGGGAGGTTGCAAGACACCACTGGGTTGGGGGTAAGTGGGGCAAGAAGTTGAAGGGGCTGCAGCTTCTGGGAGCTTGCTGACCACAGTGGAGCTCCCTGAGGCCCAGAGGAGAGGCTGTGGTGGGCAGCAGATCAGAGATCCAGATCCTGGGGCAATGGATGACATGGGAAGCTTGGCTACAACTGTACCTAGGGCAACCTTAACAGTGCCAATGCTGCTGAGACAGGATGACAGTCTTAACACCAGAAACAGTACCTTAGGTGAACATCTAAGTAGTGCACATCTGCAATCCCAGCTACTTGGGAGGCCGAGGCAGGAATATTGCAGGTCATTTTTATGTTAAGTCTCACAACTTAGGAAGACTCTGTCTCAATAATGGAAAAAAATTAAAAGGGATGGGAGTGCAGCTCAGAGGTAGAGCACTTGCCTAGCAAGTGTGAGGCCCTGGGTTCAACCTCCTAGTATTCAAAAACATAGAGAGAAAGAAGGAGGGAAGGAAGGAAGGGAGGGAGGGAGGGAGGGAGGGAAAGAAGAAATGAAAAAGAAAGAAAGAAAGTACCTTAGAGATAGTTTGTGTCAAAACCTCAAATTGCAAAAGAGGAAACCCAGGCCAGAAGGTTGTGCAGACTGGGAGGGACAGAAGTAGAATTCAGATCTGTCAGGGTGGCTCATTTGACCACCATTTGTTGGGTCCAGAGCTCCCACCCTACCCCATCCCCACATCGCCTGCCTCTGCATGTTCCTGGGCTCCGGGCAAGCTCTCTGGATGCTGCAGGATCCAGAACTGATCTCCTAAGACAACTTGAGCTTTCATTCTGTAACCTTTCTGATTTCTTCCATGCCCCTCCATCCCAAAGTCAGCTAACCAGTGGACAGGAAGTGTGGAGCCCACCTCTCTGGGTGCACATATTGTCTAAACTCCACCCAACCTAATTTCCCCACTTCCCAAGAACGAAGGTGGTTTGGAAGAAGTTTCTTTGCTAAGGCTCAGAGTTCTGCAACACAGCTCTGCTAAAAATTTCTGGCCACACTGAGAAGGTTCAGCTATTTCTTGTTTCTCTGGGCTCTTTAAATAACCCTTTTGAACAGGGCAAATCCTTCATAAAGCAACCTTTCCAGCCACTGTTTCAGGGGGCCGCCATGGGTTTACAGACAATGCTCCTGTGTCCAAGGACTTTTCAGCCTTAGGAGTTTCCAAATAATAATATTACTTTCCAGTCAAAAATCCTAAGAAAAACTCTCCCCTTAATTATAATATATAAATGCATTAAGTAGGAAATATGCATGAAAACACGAATTCAATTGCTTCAGAAAAAGCGTTTGTTCAACCACTGCCTTTGAGGAGTTAGTCCAGAGGGAAACCACAAACAAATGAAGAATTAAAATCATATAATTACTATCGTGGGATTATGCACAAAGTGCATAAATCGCAATTGCAAACAGCCTCATAGGAAATAAAATTGTAGTTATGCCTAAGAGTGTTGTCATAGGCTGGATACTGATCTACAGTTTCACATGTATTAACTCACCTCTTCGGCCTGCTGAGATATTCTTCTTATTCTCATTTTGTGGGTCATGCATCTGAGGCATGGAGAGGTAGGGTAACTTGCCCAAGGTCACAGAATTGGTTTGAGGCAGATCTAAAAGTTAAGCCAGGGCAATCTGTTATGGTTTGGATCTGAAGTATCTCTAAAAGGCTCATGTGTTGAAGGCTTGGTCCCCAGTTTGGACCCAATTATTAAGAGGTGTTTAAATCATAAGGGCCCTGACCTAATCGATGGCTGCATCCATTAATAGGTTTGTAATTTGATGGCATTATTCGGAGGTGTTGGGCAGTGTAGGAGGTAGAGCCTCGCCAGAGGAAGGAAGTCACTGGCAGCAAGCCTTCAAAGAGCATATCTTGTCCCTGGCCCTTTCTTCTGCTCTCCCTCTCTTTGCTCTGCCACTCCCTCTGCCATGATGCTCTGCCTCAACGCAGCCCAGAAACAACAGAGCCAAGTGACTACGGACTGAAACTGTGAGCCAAAATAAATCTCTTTTCCTCTTAAATTATTTCTCTCAGGTATTTGTCAGTGATGAAAAGTGACTAACACACAATCTGATGTGAGGGTCTATATCCTTATCTACTTTGCTGCTTCTAAGGATGGCATAGAAGATAACCAAAGTGGCTGCATAGGTAATTTTCTTGACAATTTAAAATACCCATATAATTCTGCAAAATGGACTCTCAAGGTCTACCAAATGTATGAAATGAACATTCTGAAATGTGTAATGTAAACTACCTCCCTCAGTTTCCCTAATTCTCTGGATAGCCATTCTGCTCTTGCTTTAAGATGGACGATGTTAACCTATATCCACAGTCTCTGTAGATTCCTGAGCACCATTGGGCTTCCTGTCATCTTGATAAACTCCTACTTAACTCTTCAAGTCTCAGTCCAAATGCCTCTTCTTCTTTGGAGCCTTCTCTGATTTGCTCAGATGGACTTAGGCACTCTGGCTACAGAATTTTCACCCATCTATTTTATAGAGACCTCCTTGGTCCCTTCTCATTAGAGGACACACCCCACACACATTATCAAGGACATGGAATCCACAAAATAAAAGCTTTGAATTTACGTTACCTGAGAGTGACACCCAATGGTGGCACCCCAAATGCAATAGCATGAGAGGCAGAGATGTTTCAGAAAGAGATAAATGGGATGCCATGGGAAGAGAAAGAGAAGGTCTCATTCCATTCAGGCTGCGCCACTCTCTCCACTGTCCTTCTCAGTTTCCTTGTTAGTGGTTGTTGTTAGGTGCCATCAAGTTGGGTCCTACTCATAGCCGCCCTCACAGGGTATTTGATGGCTGATTTTCTCAGGATTGTTTCAAGAGTGGGTTCCTAGGTCCTTCTCCTGTTTTTGCAATGCTGGGGATCGAACCCAGGGTTTCAGCATGCACAGACGGCACTCTACCAACTGAGCTACACCCCAACCCCAAGGTTCCTTATTGTATGTTAATCCCTGGCTTTCTAGGACCAGAGAGCTCTTTGGGTATCTACTCATAGTGCTACTCCAGTCCTCGCCTTCTGCTCTCATTTCTCTCGCAAAAGTGAACATCTTTCGAGGAGGAGGAGGAGGAGGAGGAGGAGGAGGAGGAGGAGGAGGAGGAGAAGAAGAAAAAAAAAAAAAAAAAAGTGAACATCTTTCCTTCTGTTTACTTTCCTGGGTTTTGTTTAACATCCATCATTAAATACCCATGATGTGCCAGGCACTGGGACCAGCACTGGAGTACAAAGATGAGTGAGACTTGGTCTATGCAAAGGAGCTCACAGGCTAGTGTGGGACAGACACGTGTACATAGATAACATCTCATCAATGTGGCAGGGGACAGGGGAGTGTGGAAGGCTTCCTGGGCTGGCTTTCATCCAGGTGGAGAAAACTGGAAAAGTCCTCCCAGTAGAAGCAACAATAGAAACAAAGGAGGAGGTGCACATGGTGGTGGTGTGGTGCACAGGACCAAATGTGAAGCAGTGGAGGGGTTGGGAAGTGAAGTTGGGAGGCCTGGCAGGCTCCAGGCCATGGAAGGCTGTGTTGGTTAAGGGTCTCCTTGTCCTAAGTAACAGAAACTCAATTTGTAGTAGCTCAAGCAAGGGAGAATTGTGGGAAGGAAACTGGAAGAACTCCTGAACTCCATGGCCAGGGAGATAGCAGAGCCTCGGAAATGAGACAAGGCACAGCAGCAGGAGAGGAGACCAGGTAAGGTCATTCCGCCCTCCTCCAGAACTGGACATTGGAAATCCCAGCTGATGTGGCTGGGGTGGGGTTGGGGAGGGGTGAGCACTCACATCGGGCCTCTGATCACCTACAATTAATCTGCTTTCTGAGGTTCCTTGAGGCATCAAGTTGCCTTGAATGCCTGCAAATGCGTGTCTACAAGGCCCCAAGTGTGGAAAAGCCAAGGAGAGCTGCCTGGCAGTCTTCCAGCTCTGCAGTCTGCCTTTGTTTTGCTTGGAAGCTTTACCTAAGCAAGCCAGCGTCAGCCGCTCTAAGACGCCCTTTCACTTTTCTTGGCCTCGTGACTGTAAGATGTTACTCGTTACACACCATTAACTGTTGAAAACTCTTCAGCTGGTCAGGGAGGCAGATGCGATGCTTCTGGGATTCACCTCTGTTCCTGGAGGAAGGCCTCTCCCAGGAGAATGATCTACTTACGGAAAACAAAGAAGACCAAAAGACTATAATTTCAAGGCAGGCTTTACCTTTCCTCCCTGCCCCGCCTCCAATGTCTTTTAATTGAAAAACCCTGAGCTGAACTTTCTCCCTGCTGTCCCATTTACAAACGGGGCCGGGCCGGTAGGCAGGTTGCTGCCCAAGTAAGCAAATACTGTGCTTGGCTTGGCAGCCGAGACTTTGCTAAAAAACACAATCCCCACTGAATAGTTCCTTTCTGCGATTCCTCCAGCCTCCTGCTTGCTTGAGGTGAGCAGGGTGTATTCAGGTTAATGGCAAATTCGAATCTGGGTTCCCCACAAAGAGCCTTTACAAGACTGCCCAGGGCACTGGCACCCGGAGGGTGCCGAAGCCATAGCAACCGTACAAACATCAAAACAAGACCCAAGATCAATTTAATTGTTGTTAGCCTCACATCTCCAAGGCGTCTGTGAACCTGTATCCTGATAGCATGATGTTGATTCCTTTCCATTGCCTTAATACCTACAAGTTCTCCTTGGAACCATGTGAAAGGGACACTCTGTCCAACCTAAATTGGAGGGTTGGGCCGCATTTTAAAGCCAAAGAGGGAACAGGGACAAGTTGAAAGGCTGCAAACTGCTGTGGTAATGACTGTCTAAGATCAGCACCAAGCAAAATAAGGAGCCCTTTAGTTTCCAAAGGGTGAAGTAGCAACATCATTTGTTTTCTCCCAAGAAAACATCTTCGGTCAACTAGGGGACAACAGCAGCATGGAAACTACAGGGGGCCTTCCAGTCTGTGACCCCAGGGCAGGGGCTGGAACGTCTATATCCGAATTTCTGTCTTGCCAAGTGGGGTGTTCTCCTGATGTGGAAAAGCCACACTTCATCCTGGGGACTTCTAATCCTGAGAAGCCAGCAGAAATCTCTGGAAGCAAAACTCTGGTGGAGCCACGGCAGCCTCGGGGGAAGTTGGCCACATGGGCAACAGTGGAAGTCTGTCCTGGCAGGGCCCCAGGCTTGTTAATGAGCACTCTGGAGCCCCCTAAATCCTGGGTCCTGCAGTGGGCCAGTGAGGGCAAGCCAAGCCAGCGGATTCTTGCCTTTGTTGTTGTTGGGTGCCATGGAGTCGTGTCTGATTCACAGAGACCCTCATAGGGTTTTCAATAGCTGATTGTTTCAGGATTGCCTCAGGAAAGGATTACCTCGTTCTTCTCCCATTTTTGAGGTGCTGGGAATCAAACCCAGGACTTCAAAGACTGCAGAGCAGCGCTCTACCAACTGAGCTAAATCCCAGCTCTCTCCCTTTAGGTGTAGTTATTGTCCATATGACTCTGCACCATGGGCTGGAGAGGCCTCATCTGGAAATTTTGGTGACATGTTATGAGGTCCCAGTGTGCCATGAGTGAAACTAGTGGCTTTATCCCCACTATACCATTGAACACAAAGCTCACGTTGTTGGAAAAATGTGTATTTTGAAACCATCCTTCTTCCACACCTCTTGTGGGAGAGATGGGTCTTGCATGAAAATCAACCATAATTGGGAGTTCACCACAGGTCAAACGTCTTTATAATTCATTACATTCTCAATTAGCATTCCCTATTTTCTAAGGAGAGTGAGAACAGAGAAGTTAAGAAGTTGCCTAAGTTTACCACAGCACAGGTAGGAAGAAAAGCTGGACCATGAACCTAGGATCTCCTGACTGCAGGTCTGGTGTCCTTTTCGCTCCAGAATGGCCATCTTACCATCTCCTCCTTTCCATTCCTGCTTTTACCTGCCAGTCACCACCACTTTACCCTTAGCCCTATTTCTCTCTTCTCCCAGCTGCCACCTTTTACAGCCACACAATAGAGAATCATCTTTTCAGCTCCATACATTTTTTGTTGTTGTTAGGTGCTGTCGAGTTGGTATCCAACTCAGCAACCCTATGTAAGATAGATGAAATACTACTGTCAGTGCTTCTCTGCTATTCATAGGGTTTTCACTGGCTGATTGCTTTTTGGGAGTGGGTTGCCAGGTCCTTGTCCTGGTGTTGCTAGGCGGTCTCCCATCCAAGTACTAACCAGGCCCAACCCTGCTTAGCTTCAGAGATCTGACGGGATTGGATGCCACAGTGGTCCACAGCTGCAGGCTGACACATTTTAGGCCTTTATTTTTGCTAAATCTCTATTTTATACCCTGAAACACAGAACTCCAGGTCTTGGAAGGCTAGATAGTTACTCGGAAAATGTCAGCTGGCTTTTGCCTTTGGCATCCCTTTCATTCCAGCTCAGACCACGTTGGGTCATTTGCTTACAGGCTCTTGCCAACACCTTCATGCAGAATAACTTGTAGAGACTGCGTATGCTCCAGGAAGGTGAGGGATGAGAAGGAAGAGTGGGAATCCTAATGTGGAACCCCTCTGTTCATTTTTAAGAAAAGGTATTTGATTATTTTGAATTTTAAGGAACTCTGAACATTTATGAAAACTAAACATATCAGAAACAAGTTTCTCTGAAAAGTTTTTCTTGACCAAACTCTTACTCGTGTTTCAGGATCATTTCCTTGGGTGTAAGACAGTCAGGCCTGAGAGGAGTCCTCCAATCCAGGGCCCATGGCTGAAACCTGACCCATACCTGGTTCCCTCCATGGAGCACAGAGAAGTGGCTCTGCCCTGGGCCCCTGGCAGCCCTCCACACTCCACACAGGCCACGTGGACAAGGCTCAGCTGCTGCCTGACACTAGCCTTGGTGGCATGGCGGAGATCATCTCAGGAAGGTGGCAAGGTAGGAGTTTCTGCAGACTGTCACAGGATGATTCCCCCTGGTGAGACTCCCACCAAGTGCTTCCTTTCCCATCACCTCTGGTTTCAGTAAATCTTGGGGCTACCACACCCTTCTGCAGGACGCAGTCCCAGGCTTTCAAATGAATTCTTGGCCCTGGGGAACTGGTGCCCTATCACTCACGATGGCTGTCACCTGCCTCCTTTCATTTTGATGTTGCCTTCTGGGACCAGGGAGCTGACAAAGCACTGACTTCCTTTGTGCCCCCTGTGTAGGCAATGAATTGTCAGCACCCATTTGGGTGCATTGCAGCTTCACCTGCCAGCCTCTCTGGGGCAGTCACCTCTGATTCACAGGGACAGCTTGACCCCATGGCAGCAGCTGTGACATCATGGGAAGCCCTCCATGCTGCACAGTCTCCCTGGAGGTCTCCCAGTGCCCTTGATCCTGCACATCACTCGCCCATCCCAGGAGCAAAGAATCTGCCAGTGTCTGGGGAAATTTTTCTTACTAAGCAGACAAGTACAGCACAAAGAATCCTTCCCTTTGATCTGTGACTCTGCAGTGTCACTGTCTTCACCCTACTTTGGGCTGCAATGGTATATAGGTTTTACCTTGGAAGATCAAGTGGTAGTGACTACCTAAAGGATCAACTGAAGAAAGATTCTGAGGATAGAGCTCTTAAAGAAAGAAATGCTAAAGTTGATTTTCCATGTGAGCATAGGAGGGAAGAAGGGGAGTGTGTGTGTGCCAGTTCTCATGGTATTTACCTTTCTCTATGGTTTGAGGAAGGGGCTGGGGTTTAGTTCAGTTGGAAGAGTACTGCAGTGCACTTTCTGAGGACCCGAGTTTGACACCCAGAACTGCAAAAATGGGAGAAGGATGTGACAGTCCACTCCTGAAACAATCAGCCATTGAAAACCCTATGAGTCACTATGAGTTGGACCCCATTTGACAGCACCTAACAAAAACGTGGTTTGAGGCACCCACATGAGCTATTTGTGCTGTCGGGGCTCATGTGTTGCTGTAATACTATGCCATTGGTATCTAAGATACCAGCAGGGTCACCCATAGTGGGCAGGTTTCAGGTGAGCTTCCAGACTAAGACAGATTAGGGAGAAGGACTTGGTAGCTACTCCCAAAACAATTAGCCATTGAAAACCCTGTTGAATAGCAGAGAAGCACTGTCAAATATACTGCTAGAAAATGAGCCCCCACACTCAGGGTGGGAAGCATTCAGGAAATGACTGGGGAAGAGTTGCCTTCTCAAAGTAGAGTTGACTTTAATGATAGGAATAAAGTGAAGCTCCTAGGACCTCCTTTTGCCAATGCAGCACAACTCAAAATGAGAAGAAGCATAGTGTCCCCAACAAGGGGCCTCAAACATAAAAGGATCAGGTGCATGGCACAGTGTTGGGTAGTGTTTTGTTCTGTTGTACACAGGGTGACTATGAATTGGGTCTGACTCAGTGGCACCTAACAACAACAACAACAACAACAACAAGAATAGTTTAAGGCTCAAGGCAGCATCTTAAGAAAGTATACTTGGGGAATTAAAAGGGAACTCTCTTAGCTTTTCTTCCTGAATGTGGCATTGCCTATGACCCCTCTTTAAAAGATCTCTTTATTTTCTGGAAAATATTAGGAATGGAGAAAATTAGTTTTACTTGAGTTTAATCATTTTCCTAAGGAGGTTTCTAAATAAATCACCTGGAAACATCCAGATTATGAATGGTTCTAAAGCAAGTGGTCCTTGTAATGTGTTGCTTTTGGTCACCAGGTCCAGAACTGTGCACAGTGGAGTCTCTTGCTGAGAGATAGGCTCTGTTAACAACTGCCTTAGGTCTCAAGGTGTCAGGATGAGGGAAATTAATTGAGAAACTGGCCCTTCCTGAGGGGTTTTCATTTGCCTGGCACTATCTTGGCTGCCTTCCCCTATATCATCCAAATGAAGTCCCACAGTGACATTTTGAGGAAACATTTTGTAAAAGAGAAAACAGACTCAGAACAGTAATTTGTACCAGAGTCACATATTTGTCAAATTCAAAACCAAGTCTGTCTTAGGAAAACTATTTAAGTAATATTCAAAGAAAAACTTTTGACAAATTAAATTTAGCAGAATTTAATGGAAGAAAAGGTAATTTGAGAATCACATAGCCCTTCAGAAAAGCTTCTGGGCTGCAATGTGGTCAAATATTTATGGACAGAAGATGGAAAGGAGGTACAGATAGCTTAGCTGGTTACTGCTTGCCACTTGCCTAATTTGAAAATGGTTTGAACAGCTGGATGCCTGGAATTGACTGAAGCTTGCCTACTATCATTGGTCAAGACTTAGCCATTCATTACAAAAGTAAAGTTTGGTTTTTGTTTAGTTTACATGCTAAGTTAGGCTGTAGTTCATTATGGAAGGACACATGTATGGAGACTGCCTCTGGCCAAATTTAGTTTCAGTGAATATAATAAAATCATACATCAACATTTTGGGGGGAAAAAGTTGTGTTAAGTTTTGCTCTTCATCAAGAAAAACCCAGAAAAGCAATAAGCTAAAAAGTTATAGAACAAAATAACAGGAAGTTATGAAGGATAATTAATAAATTGCGATTAACAAAGAGGGAAATAAAAAAGTATGTCTAAACTGTGAAGTCAGAAATATGGAATTACTTAAAGAAATATTGTCTTAAAGGGAAATTTGCTTAGCTTTCAAGTATAGAAACATGAGACATATTTCATAACCCATTATATTTATAGAAACTTTCCAAATGACTAGATAAGAAAGAAGCAAGAAGCAGGAGGGCTATAGTCTTTCCTCTCTGGTGAACGTAACAGGCCTTCCTTGTTTTTGGAAACAGATCACCCCCAGCATCTGGGAAAGTAGAAGGCATTTCTCACTACCCAAAGGCCCCTTCCACAATTTTTTTTTCTGTATGGGAGGAGGCACTACCAGTCCCCTCCTTGACCTACGTGGTAGAGGCATGTCTGAAGAACCTGCCAGAACACACTTCATGAGTGCATCTTTAAGCAATACGGAGCCATCTTGAAATCAGGCAAGCAGAGGATTGCTACACAATCTAATGTGGCAGAAGGGCAAAAACCTATAGCAGATGCCAGGGGCTCCATCTAGTGATAGCTACTATCCACAGAGGGTGATGACTTGGGTCAATCTGATAATAAATTGTATATGTCTTGGTATTCTGAACACCTAGGAGGTAACTGTGGGATATTAACTCTCACTTTGAACTTAACCACAGATACTCACAAAAGATGCCTTTTCCTGCATCTATTAAGTATGTAGTTCCTCCATTTTAGTCTGGTGATGTGGTGAATTATATTGACTGGTTTTCAAATGCTGTGTCCTTTCACGGAAGAAAGAGGGAAAAGGGGAGAGGGAGAGAAAAAAGGAGATGGAGAGAAAGTTCTCTGGCCACTCTTCTTCTAAGGACATTAATCTCATCATGAGGATCCCATCCTAATGACCTCCCCTGAACTCAGTTATCTCATCTGATACTATAATTATTATCATGTTGTTGCTGTTGTTAGGTGTCATCTATTCAGGTCTGACTCATAGTGACTCTACGTGCAACAGAACAAAACACTCTCCAATTCTGTGCCAGGCACATAATCTTTTTTATGTTTAAACCCATTGTTGCAGACACTGTATCAATCCATCTAGTTGAAGGTCTTCCTCTTTTTCATTGACCCACTACTCTTCCAGACATCATTTCCTTCTCCAGGGATTGATACCTCCTGACAACATGTCCAAAATATTGAAGATACAGTCTAGCCATCCTTGCTTCCAGTAAGCACTCTGGTTGCACTTATTCTAGGACTTATTGTTGGTTCTTTTGGCAGTCCATAGTAAATTCAATATTCGTCTCTAGCACCATAATTCAAAAGCATCAATTCTTCTCCCATCTCCCTTATTCAACACCCAGATTTCACAAGCATATGATGCAACTGAAAATACCATGGCATGAGTCAGGCACACCTTCATCTTCAATATGACACCTTTACTTTTCAAATTTTAAAGAGGTCTTTTGCAACAGCTTTCTCCAATGCAAAACATCTTTTGATTTCTTGACTGTTGCTTCTGTGGATGTTGATTATAAACCCAAGTAAAGCAAAATCTTGGAAAACCTCAATCTTTTCTCCATTTATCATGAAGTTGCATACTGACACAGTTGTAAGTATTTTTGTTTTGCTGATGTTGAGATGCAATCCGAACAGAATGCTGTGTTCTTTGATCGTCGTCAGTAAATGTTTCAAATCTTCAGTTTCAGCAAGCAAGGTTGTGTCTTCTGTCTAATGCAGATTGTTATGAGTCTTCCTCCAACACTGGTGCTATTTTTCTTCCTAAAGTTCACTTCTCAAATTATGTGCTCAGCATAGAGATTGAAGAGGTATGATTAAAAAAAAAAAATATATATATATATTTACATATAAATATACATATATATATATATATATATATATTTACACACACACATCCCTGATGCACACCTTTCTTGATTTTAAGCTAGGTAGTGTTTCCTTGTTCTGTTCGAACATCTGCCTCCTGGTCCATATACAGATTCTTCCTGAGTACAATTAAGTTCTCTGGTATTTCCATGCTTTGCAATGTTATCCATAATTCATTGTGATCCACATAGTTAAATGTGTTTGCATAGTCAATAAAACATAGATAGACATCTTTCTGATGTTCTCTGCTTTCAGCTAATATCCACCTGATATCAGGAATGATGTCCCTGGTCCCACCCCCTCTTCTGAATATGGCTTGATTTTCTGGCAGTTCCCTGACTATATACTGCTGCAGTCACTTTTGAAAGATCTTTAGCAAAAAATTTTACATGTAGTGTTAACGATATCATTTGATAATTTTCACATTGAGTTGGATCCCCTTTCTTGGGAATAGGCACAAATATGGATCTCTTCTAGTCAGTTGGCCAAGTAGGTGTTTTCCAAATCTCTTAACATAAACAAGTTAGCACCTCCAGTGCTGCATCTGTTTGTTGAAACGTCTCAATTGTTATTCCATCAATTCCTGGAGACTTGTGTTTTGACAGTTCCCTCAAGGCAGCTTCCACTTCTTCCTTCAGTACCATTGGTTCCTGATCATATACAACCTCTTGAAATGATTGGTCATCCACCAATTCTTTTTGGAATAATGACTTGTGTATTCCTTCCATCTTTTTTTTTTTTAATTAGAAATTTTTAATGTACATCATAATGTGATTTATTCTGACATGCTTTTCGTTGTGACAATTTTCATATATGCAATTTGATAAGCATTATTCATATAGGTTACTCCTTACCCTCCTCTATGTTTCCCCCCTCCCCCCTTCCTATCTAAGTTTCCCATCCAAGTCTTCTCTATCTTTTACTATATAGTATTTTTCTATATGTCCTTGGGTTCCATTTCTGTTTAAGATAGAAACTTT
>VMDO01016747.1:29693-46985 GCA_007922755.1 Pedetes capensis | reverse complement strand
TTGAAAAAATTTTTTGCACTATGAAATATATTGAATCATCATCAAATAGCATTCGCTAGCAAATTAAATGTTTTTTCTTGAAAGACCAGTGGTCTATAAAATAGAGGCACTATAGTTAAGTGCAGTTAAGTGACCACTTCAAATCTGTTTTGCTATAGGATTTTTCAGATATAGGTTCCACTTATTGAAGCTGTTGTTTTCCATTAGCTGACCTCCTGAAAAAACAAAGTGTAGGTAGTAGTATTGAGAAGCAAAATAACTGTGAATTGTAAGCACGTTTTCTGGTGGAGAAAGACTGTTTTCTTAAAGATGTTAGTGTGATACTTCCATCTCCAGAGTCATATTGATAACCCATATAGATGCATACCAAATAACAATTGTAGACACTGAGAATTGATTAGAGTGTTTCTGTTTAGGCTTTTATTAAAAAGAAAAACCAAGTTACTAAAAATGAGGGAGGGGAGATTAGAGAGAAAAGGAAGGAAAACTACAGAATTAATAGTTTTTGCAACTCATATTTATTTAAAAAACAGATGTGTTGCTAACTTATAAGTTGGCTTGATAGATGTGTCTCTAGGGACTGAAAAGTAGTAAATATGGAATTTTCATTCTGATTTTAAACATTTACTAGATTTTTAATAGGATTTTACTATATAGCCCTTATAAAAGAATGCTGCAGAAGTGCAGTTTTTAGGAAAATAACCTAATTTTGTGTTCCTATAGGCTTTGCATTATTCATTCTTTATGTGGCTTAATTTTGTTTTCTAGACCTAAAATTAGTTTTTAATTGGAAAGAAATTTATACTTTTATTAGGGACTATTCTTAAAAAATCTTTGAAATGAAAACAAAAAAAGGAAACTGCTATGTACCTAACTACAGAAATTTAATCATTGGTATCTTGCATACCTTATACAGTTTTCCACCAAACAGTACAATATTTTCACTTTTGTTTCCTGTTTTCTTTGAAATTTATGACACCAAAGCAATAACACTTTCAGTATTTATGCGTATTTGTCTTGCATTTGTATTCTTTTCTATCTGGATTTTGGCCAGATAAATGAAAATAACTGCATTGAGCAAATGGAAGTATTCTTCTACTTTAATTATCTTTGGGAGCTGGGTACAGAAGCACACCGCTGGAATCCCACATCTCAGGAGGCAGAGGTAGAAAGATTGCAAATTCAAGGCCAGAGACAGCCTGTGTAACTTATCAAGATCCTGTCTCAAGGTAAAATATGAAAAAGGAGATGGGGTGCAACCCAGTGGTACAGCACTTGCAAAGACCCTGGGTTCAGCCCCTCGGTACTGCAAAAAAAATATGTATGTAGATATATATACACACACACATATGTATGTTGTTACGTGCCATCAAGTTGGTGTCTGACTTATAGCAACCCTATGTACAACAGACGAAACATTATTGTCAGTGCTTCTCTGCTATTCATAGAGTTTTCAATGGCTGATTGTTTTTTGGGAGAGAAATGCAGGGTCCTTCTCCCAAGCCCACAGCACCTAGTGTTCTCAGGTGGTCTTCCATCCCAGAACTAACCAGGTCCTACCCTGCTTAGCCTCCAGATCTGACGGGATCGGACGAAACAGTGGTACAGCTGCAAGCATGTTGTTGTTAGTTGCTGTCAACTTACAGTGACCCTGTGCCATGCACACAATCTTTTTTATGCTTAAGTCCATTGTTGCAGTCACTGTGTGAATCCATCCAGTAGAGATCTTCCTTTTTTCCGATGACCTGTCCATTTCCCAAACATGAGGTCCTTCTCCAAGGATTGGTCCCTCCTGACAACGTGTCCAAAATACGTAGATGCAAGTGTAGCCATCCTTGCTTCCAAGGAGCACTCTAGTTGCACTTCTTTAGGACAAATCTGTTGGTTCTTTTTATGGTCCATGATATATTCAGTATTTATCTCCAGCACCATAATTGAAAAACATCAGTTTTTTTCCTATTTCCCTTATTTACTGCCCAGCTTTCACAAGCATATGATGCAACTGATGATACCATGGTATGAGTCAGGCACACCTTTGACTTCAATGTGACGTCTTCACTTTTCAACACTTTAAAAAGGTTTTTTGCAATGGCTTTTCCCAAAGCAATGTGTCTTGATTTCTTGCCTGCTGCTTCCCTGAGTGTTGATTATTGAATAAAGTAAAACAAAATCTTGGACAGCCTCAATCTTTTCTTCATTTATCATGAACAACAACAACAACAATCATGAAGTTGCTCACAGACCCAGTTATAAGGACTATTGTTTCCTTGATGTTGAGGTTCAATCTATACTAAAGGCTGTGATGTTTGTTCTTCATCTGTAAGTGTTTGAAATCCTCTTCACTTCCAGCAAGTAAAGTTGTGTCATCTGCATATCACAAGTTGTTAATGAGTCTTCCTCCAATCATGGTGGTGCACTCTTCTTTATTCAAATTATTTTCTCAGCATAGAAATTGAAAAGGTACAGTGAAAGAATACAGCCCTGACACACACCTTTCCTGACTTTAAACCAGGCAGCATTTCCTTGTTCTGTTTGAAATAAAACATGTTTTCTTGTTCCTGGTCCATGTAAAGATTCTTCCTGAGTACAATTAAGTGTTCTAGTATTCTCATTCTTCGCAATGTTATCCATAATTTGTTGTGATCCGCACAGTCAAATGCCTTTGCATAGTCAATATAACATAGACCTCTTTCTGGTATAATCTACTTTCAGCCAATATCTGACATCAATAGTGATGTCCCTGGTTCCATGCCCTCTTCTGAATCTGGCTTGATTTTCCAGCAGTTCCCTGTCAGTATACTGCTGCAGTTGCTTTTGAATGATCTTTAGTAAAATTTTACTTGTGTGAGATATTAATGATATCATTTGATAATTTCTGCATTTGGTTAGATCCCCTTTCTTGGGAATAGGCACAAATATGGATCTCTTCCCATCAGTTGGCCAGGTAGATGTTTTCCAAATCTCTTGGTAGAGAGAAGTGAGCAACTTCGGTGCTGCATCTCTTTGTTGAGATACCTCAATTGGTATTGCATCAATTCCTGGAACCTTGTGTTTCACCAGTTCCTTCAAGGCAGCTTCCACATCTTCCTTTAGTACTATTTGTTCCTGTTCGCCAGTTCTTTTTAGTATTATAACTGTGTATTCCTTCCATCTTGTGCACTTGCATACTCTGCAGGAGACCCTGGGTTGAATCCCCAGCACTAGAGGGAAAAAAAAGAACAAAAAAACAACATTAAAAAACAAACACCTATGTTGATTTTTCCCTATCTCTACTCTGAAAGGTTCAATACCATTTTGTTCTGCAGTATTCTTCTTACCAGAGTCTTTAGCCTGAATTGAAGCGATTGTAAAACAAATTTAACTTGCTGTTACCTGTTAATAAGGAATTAGAGATTAAATTAAATTTCTATTTTATCATAACTCCACAGTTAATCTCAACATCTTATTTTTCCTTCATCCATTTGACATATCTGAGGTTTTGTTTTGTTTTGTTTTATTATTATTATTTTTTTTTTGTATCTCCAACCCCTGTTTTCATCCTTTTGGTCATGTATATTGAGCTAATGTACAGTAAAATGACCAAAGAATGTAGAGTGATGCACTGTCTCAGTTTACAGAGAGAGACAGAGGGGTTATCTCAGCTATGGACGTTTCTGTTTAAAAGTAGGTTTCCAGATATGCTAGTATATATATTGAAGTAGTTGAATAGGAAGTCATTTCCAAAGTCTTCTCTTTTGGACTTTAACCTTTTTCCAACCAGAGTGGAAGTGATAAACAGACATAAGAGCTACTTTGAAGTTGAATGTCTCTGGTAAGAAAATCTGAAATAGATGGGACTGTCACAGTAGTGGGCAGCATTTAGGAGTTAGGTGTCTCTTACAAGGTAAAGTGTAAACTATAAGTGTATTATTTACTATGCTTCTCATGAATGGTTTATGTGTACCTGGGAGGTATAGGAAAGCATAGAAAATTGTGTCCTCTTTGATCTCAAGGAGTTTAAATAGAATCAGGATGGGCAACATATTAAAAAAAAACCATTTTTACAGCACTATGGTATTTTACTGTTACAGGCAATGATTCATGTGAATACCTTCTCTCAAGTGGTAGATTTCTTGGAGAAAAAGTTTGGCAACCTCACAGTTGTATGATGCATAAATACAAAATCAGGTAAGATTTCTTTATTTGGTTATTTGTTTTCCTTCCTAACAAGGATTTTAATATTTAGTGGGGGGACAGTGGTGAAGCAGAGTACAGTACTTTTCTATATGGGGTAGAAACTTTCTGATTAAAGAGCTGGCACTGATTCTAAATGAAGATTCTTGCCCTGAAGCTTTTGTGAATAGGCTTTGGCCAAGTGGCTTTATATGAGGTGAGAGGTAGCAAGGACCAAGGCGTAACCCTTGAGCAAAGACTGTTACTGTACAACTTATATACCTGCCTTATGGAGTTGTTCTGAGATAATAGACATACATCACTTAATACTCTTTGAGTACTTCTTAAATATTTAACGAATGGGTCTGTTACTATTGACAGTTTGTTGGTAATAAATCCATGGACTGCTGGCAAGTTAAATGGCCACTACTTCCAAGCAGCATGACTGGATGTATAACAGTCTGCTATAGCTTTTTTCATAATCCATGTGTTTTGAAATGCCAGTTGATTTTACTTATTTTAACTAATGTTTCTTTGTTGATTTCAGTGAAGCAAAGAACTGCCTTGTAGATAAACATATTGCATTTGTTGGAGATTCCAGAATTCGTCAATTGTTTTATTCTTTTGTAAAAATAATTAACCCCCAGTTCAAAGAAGAAGGAAATAAGGTAAAGTTCATTTATTTCCTTCTCTCAGGTATTGTTTTAGAAGTTAACCAACTGAGTATTTTTAGGAGAAATATACCTCTCCACATTAACAGTAGAAACTACAGAAATTTTACTTTGATTTTGGGAAAATTGAGGGGCAAAGAGGGATGATTTGCAATAATGGTGAACATGATAAAAAGAAATACAGGGTAAGGTATTGTTAAGCTATTTATTAACTTAAACATTTAGTTTTCAGGAATAATAAATTCTTACTATGGAAAGATTTATGGAAATTCTTTAGAAAGAAGGCAAGAGAGAAATTATCCCTTATCCTCCTATTAACATCCTACCATGTACCTTTTCAGCCTCTTTTTTTGAAAAATATACTTGGGAGGGAGCTCATGCGAAGGTAATAGGGGAGGTGATCATGAGCAATGTGCAATGATATGCATGTATGGAAATGTCATAATGAAACCCATTATTATTATTATTATTATTTTGTGTGTGTGTGTGTGATACTGGGGGTTGAACCCAAGGCCTCACGTTTGCATGCTTTGCAAGTGCTAGACCACTGAACTGCACCCCCAACCCATTTTTTTTTACTTCTTGAGACAAGGTCTTGCTAAGTTATGCAGACTGCCTCTGGTCTCAAACTTGCCATCCTCCTGCCTCTGCCTCACGAGCCGCTAGGAATACAGGTGTGCGCCACCATGGCCAGCTAAACCCATTAAGTTGTACATGAAAAAATTATTAAATAACATTACTGGAAAAAAAATACTTGTAATCTTTTAGCATGTACAATTTTATATCTTCCTTTTTCTCTACCGCTTATCATAATTCACCATATTATTATATAATCAATTTAAGTATCTTCTTAATGGCAGCATACTGAGTGGATATAATACATTATATCTACTCAATTTTATATAATCTTCTCCCTTCTTAGTTTTTTTAGTTTTCCCTTTTTTTAAAAATAATAAAGGGCATTTCAACATATTTCTTTCATGAAAACTTTACTTTTTAAATTCTTTCCTTAGGGTGGAATTTCTACAATGCAAATATTGGGTTAAACAATATAAATATTTTGTTGTTGTTGTTGTTGTTGTTGTTGTTAGGTGCCATCGAGACGGTATCCGACTCATAGCAACCCTCATAGGGTTTTTAATGGCTGACTGTTTTGGGATTGCCTTGGGAGTGGATTGCCAGGCCCTTCTCCCATTTTTGCGGTGCTGGGAATTGAACTCAGGACCTCAGAGACTACAGGGCAGCGCTCTACCAACTGAGCTAAATCCCAGCCCATAAATATTTTTAAAATTCTTAATTATATTGCCAAATTATTTCAATTTATACTCTAGTTAGCAATATATGTTAATACCTGAGTTTTTACAACTTTTCTGGCACTGGGTGATTGTGCTATAAATTAAAACGTTGTACAGTACATTTCTGCTATTTTGATGGAAACTTTCTCATTTAAAAACATATATATTTGAAAACTATCAAGGGCTAATACTTTCTATATGTTAGTTATCATATCCTTCTATTTATACATTTTTAAGTGATCCAGCTTCTAATTCTTGTCTTCAAACAACATATGACTAGAAGTGGGGAAGGGCAAGGGGTGAAAAGTGGAGTCAAGAGAATTCAGAGTTGTAGGAGGAGTATTTCATGAACTTAATGATGACAGTCTGTGTATATACATCAACTTGCCCTGTGTTAAGGAGCTGAAAGATGAGGGGCTTCCCAACTAAGGAGTTGTTCACACAGTGATGAGCATGTTGTTGTTAGGTGTCATCAAGTAGAGTCCAACTAACAGCGACCCTATGTACAGCAGATCGAAACACTTCTCAGTTCTGTGCCAGACACACGATCTTATTTATATTTAAGCCAATTGTTACAGACACTGTCAATCCATCTGGTGGAGGGTTTTCCTTTTTTCGTTGACCATCCACTCTCCCAAACATGATGTCTTTCTCCAGGCATTGATCTCTCCTGACTACATGTCCAAAATATGTAAGACACAGTCTGGCCATTCTTGCTTCCATGGAGCACTCTGGTTGCACTTCTTCTAGGACAGATCTGTTAGTTCTTTTGGCAGTGCATGATATCTTCAATAGTCATCTCCAGCACCATAATTCAAAAGCATCAATGCATTTCCTGTCTCCCTTGTTCAATGTCCAGCTTTCACAACCATATGATGCGACTGAAAATACCATGGCATGAGTCAGACGAACCTGCGTCTTCAGTGTGACATCTTTGCTTTTCAAGTCTCTGAAGAGATCTTTTGTCACAGTTTTGCCTAGAGCAATGCGTTTTTTGATTTCTTGACTGCTGCTTCCACAGGTGTTGATTATAGAGCCAAGCAAAGCAAAATCTTGGACAACCTCCATCTTTTCTCCACTTATCATGAAGGTGCATATTGGCCATGCCACATCAGCAAATGGAGGTCCCTGGGGCTTTACTCCATTTCTGTCATCACAGTAGACTCTACTTTGAGGAGGCAACTCTTCTCCAGTAGTCTTTTGAGTGCCTTCCAACTTGGTGGGCTCATTTTCCGGCACTATATCTGACAGTGTTTCTTTGCTGTCCATAGGGTTTTCAGTGACTAGTTGTTTCGGGAGTGGTTCGCCAGTGCCTCCTCCCTAGTCTGTCTTAGTCTGGAAGTTCAGCTGAAACCTGTCCACCATGGGTAACCCTGCTGGTATCTGATATACTAGTGGCATAGCTTTCAGCCTCATTGCCACACACAAGCCCCCACAGTGCGGCAAACTCACAGACGTGTGGGGGTAATGAGGATAGTAGGTCTTAAATCCTTAAGAAGTATTCATTATAAGAATAATGAAAATCCTGGGCATGGTAGCAATCCTAGCAATACACGAGGTTGGAGGCACGAAGATGGTGAGTTCAAGGCCAAAGGCAGCCTGTGTAACTTAGTGAGACCTGTCTCAAAATAAACATAAAAAGTGGGCTAGGGGTACACCTTAGTGATAGAGTGCTTGCAAAGCATGAGGCCCTGAGTTCAAGCCCTGAGCACTACAAGAAAATTAAAAAAGGAAAAAAAAATAATGAAAATAATAAAGTCAGCTATTGATTATATTTAATATCTATAAATGTATTTTCCATTAGTATTTATACATACAAAATTGTACAGGTGAATTGGAACAATTTAATGACAAGAAATTATCACAATACAAAATAAAATCTTTAGTAAACTTAAAAAAAATAGAGGCATCTCTGATTTCGACAAAATAGTCTTAATATTTGTGGACTTAAATCCTGTGACTTTCTGAAAATTAGTACATATTTGACCAAAGTTAGTTGAAAAAGCTGTAAAGGCTGTTGAGGTATGTTGTTTCTGGGACTAGTTATAACACTTAGGTTTCTAATTTTTATTTTTGAGGGATAGTCAGTTATCCCAAAATTGTCAGAGAAGATACATTTTTATTTATATGCATTTTTAAAAGAAACAAGTAAAGACAATGTGTCCCAGTCTCAAAGGGATAGTTATCAAAAAGTATTTAGTTCAAATTGTTAGTGAAACATTTGCCAAATAATATTTTATATATTATTTCTGCATACCTTGAAAGCAGAGATTTCCTGTCATCATTTTTAAAAATATATTTCTTACACCTCACATAGTCTGGTATATTGTTGGAGCTTGATTTCTTTTTTGTATTGTGGTGGTTGTTTTTTAGAAAAGAGACTTTATGGTTGGATATTTTTCAAATTATACCTTGTAAAAGACTAGTTTTGTGCACGGCTCTGGTCAAATGAATTTGGACAGAGCTGGATATCATATATCCTTCTTAGATGGTTTTAATATAGGTTAGGATATTAAAACTTGAGAAGTCTTGCAGTAAAGAAACTCTTTTTGTGTTGCTTCCAGCCATAGTGTGGGCTAAATACTCTTGGGGCCCCTTCTATTTCAAACTAACTAGATCCTAGAGTTTTAAAAATATTGTTGATATATTTCTAGACTTTGAGAAAATGGGAGATACTCCTCAAAAATAAAGAAACTTTGAGGTAAAGCCAGAGATAAGAGCAATATTACTAGGCAAGTAGTGGAGCCTTGAGTTGTCCTGAAAGCAGGTGCAAATAGCTATAATTCCCTATGTCTAGAACACTAAGCTTTGGACCAGTGTATTTCTCAATAGCAATATTGGAAGCTAGAGGATAGTAGAACAATATCTTTAAAGTTTTGAGAAAAAGTGAGGGCGTTTGTCAGCTTTCCATCACTATGACAAATACCTGAGATAATCACCGTATAAAGAGAAAAATTATGGAGGTTTCCAATTAGACACATTTTCATTAAAATTAGGAAAAAGACAATGATGGTCTTTATTGCTACTTCTATTCAACATTATATTAGAAGTCTTAGCTAAAGAAAGATGAAAATATAACTACTAGAGAGAGGGAAACTTAGAAGTCCATATGATATAGTTACACAGAAAATATAGGGTAGCTGATTATAAGATGAACATACAAATATTACTTGCAATTTGTCAATAAAGCCATTAAAAATTAATTTCGTATCATCCAGAAGCAATTCCAAAACAATCAGCCATTGAGAAACCCTTTGAGGGTCACTATTAGTCAGACCTGACTCTACCACACCTAACAACAACAACAACAACAACAACAACAATATGCCAATAAAACAGTTCAAAACTGTTTTTAAAATATACCATGTTCAGGGGTAATAAAAACTATATGTTACTTAGGAATAAACATAGCAAATATGATATTTACATGCAGAAAAACCATAAAACTTTATTGATAGTTTAAAATAACATAATCAAGTAGAAGACATATACTATGTCATTGATGAGACAACCCAATATTATAGAGATGTCACTTATTCCCAGGTTGATCTGTAGGCTCAATATAATTCCAGTAAAATCCTAATATGATTTGTTGTGGAACTTTATCAATTGATTTTAAATTTTATATGGAAGGACAATGGACCACAAATAACCATGACAAATCTGAAAAACAAAGGTTTATTCTATAATATCAAGATACATTTTAACTCTGTAATAATAATAACAATAGAATTGTATTTGTTTAGACTTAAAGGGTGAGAGAGCTCTAATGCATATTGGAGAGCAAGATGCATGCATATACAAAGGCTTAATAATAACACATACACTATACAGATCCATGGGAAAGGAAGGTCTATTCAATTATGGTGCTGAAGTAGTTGGTGCCCGGGACAAATTAAAATTAGATCCTTACCTCACACCATCAAATAAAATAATGTCTAGATGAATTTAGAAGTAAAGGGAGAAGTCAAAACTTAGAAACTTTAAGTAAAAGAAAAATTATACAGTATCTTTATTACCCCAAATATATTGAAGAATAACTTACATAAGGGACAAAAGATGTTGACAATTAAACAGAAGATGGACAAATTTATACCTTAAGATTAAGAGTATCTGTTCAGCCAAGTACCATGGCACATACCTATAATCTGAGTTACTCAGGAGACTAAGGTAAGGGATCACAAATTTGAAGCCAGAGGCAGTCTGCAGAACTATTGAGACCCTGTCTTAAAATAAAATAAAAAAACAGGCTGGGGTGCAGCTCAATGTAGAGCACTTAGCTTAGCATGCACAAGGCCCTGTGTTCAATGCCAAATACTGGGTGAAAAAGAAAAAAAAACAAAAAAGAGGATCTGTTCATATATGGCAGCCAAACAAACAAACAAAAGGGATCTACAAACCGGGAGAAGATTTTTGGAACATATATCTGAGAAATATAAGGAACTATAAATTAACTTTTAAAAAGATAAATGAATAGACTGAAAAGAAGGGAAGTAGGCCTGAGTAGACATTTCACAAAACTAGAAACATGAATCCCTGTATAAATCTGAAAGATGTTTAACATCATTAATAATGAAAGAAATGTGAATTAAGACAATAGGTAAGATACTCTTTTATACTTTAATGGCATAAATTAGACATGACAATAAAAAATATGAATCTGACAAGCTATACAGAGAGGCTATCAATAGACTTTTTTGTAAACTTTGAGACTGTAAATTGTTACCAACACTTTAAGAAATAATTTGTGTTATGTAAGAGTGAACATTTGTAGTCTGTGCACCTATGAAGCTATTATTGTTGTTGTTGTTAGGTGCCACAGAGACACTGAGGCATGCCCAGCACTATGTCAGTGCTTCTCTGCTATTCATGTTGTTGTTGTTGCTGGGTGCCATTGAGTCGGTATCCTATGTACAACAGGTGAAACACTTTGTCAGTGCTTCTCTGCTATTGGTTTTCAATGGCAAGTTGATTTTGGGGAGGGGGTTGCTAGGTCATTCTCCCAAGTCTACAGTATCTGGTGTTCCCAGGTGGTCTCCCATCCAGGTACTAACCAGGCCCAACCCTGCTTAGCTTCTGAGATCTGACAGGATCGGATGCCACAGGGCTATGGCTGCAGGCATGGTATTCATAGAGTTTTTCAATGGTGGATTGTTTCAGCCGTGCTTTGGGAGTGGGCTGCCACATCCTTCTCCCATTTTTGCAGTGCTGGGGATCCTCAGAGAGTGCGACTGAGTTATTGGAAATGTTTAATGTTGAATCAAGAAACGTGTACAGAAGCTGGGTGTTGTGGTGCACACCTGTAAACCCAGTAACATGGGAGATAGAGGAAGGAGGATTGCAAGTTTGAGGCCAGAGGCTGTCTGCATAACATAGCGAGACGCTGTGTCAAGATAGAAAATAAAAAAGGGGGTTGGGGTAAAGCTCAGTGATAGAGCACATGCAAAAAGTAGTGTGAGGCCCTGGGTTCAGCCCCTCGTTACCACAAAAAAGAAAAAAAAAGAAAAGAGAAGAAAAGGAAGGAAGGAAGGAGGGAAAAGAGAAAAGAAAAGAAGAAAAGAAAAGAAAGGAACACAAACAGGTAGGAAACTTATCAGTGCTGTGGATAATCTATATCAACTGGCCTAGACTCTATAAAAACAATAAATATAATATTTGGTATATAATGATAAATAAGTGGGTTTATATATACACATTGTTAAAGGGCAAGGAATGTTCTAGATTAAATGAGATCAAAGAAACTTGACAACTAAATGTAATACCTAGTTTTAATTATATTCTAAGTTAAAATATAAGAGCTCTAGAAAGAGTATTAAGCTTGGTGGGGGTTAAGTTCATTTGGTAGAGTATTGCTCTGCACTCTTTGAGGACCCTGGTTGGATTCTCAGCACTGCAAAAATGGGGGAAGGACATAGAAATCCACTCCAGAAGCAATCCCGAAACAGCCATTGAAAATTATGAGGGTTTCTATGAGTCGGACCGGGCTGGGATTTAGCTCAGTTGGTAGAGCGCTGCGCTGCAGTCTCTGAGGCCCCGAGTTCAATTCCCAGCACCGCAAAATTGGGAGAAGGACCTGGCAATCCACTCCCAAGGCAATCCCGAAACAGTCAGCCATTGAAAACCCTATGAGGGTCGCTATGAGTCGGATACCAACTCAACGGCACCTAACAACAACAACAACATGAGTCGGACTGGATTCATCATCACCTAACAACAAGAAGAGGGAATATTACTGGGGAAAAGAAGAGAGAATATTATTGGGGAAATTAGAATATGGATTATATATTAATTTTGATGATATTTTATCAATGTCAAAATTCTTAAGTGGGATTATAATATTGTGATTATTTAGGAGAATGTCTATGTTCTTAGACAAGTGCTTAAGTATTTAAGGGTAAAATGTTATGGCTCTGCAATATATTTTTACATAGTTCACAAAAAGGGAAAAATGATGCTTATATGTGTGTATAGAGAGAGGAAGGGAGATGAAGCTGGTATAGAAAAAGTTAACATTTGGTACATGGGAGCCAGGAGGCGTGGTTGCGCACACCTGTAATCCCAGTGGCTGGGGAGGCGGAGGCAGGAGGATCACAAGTTTGAGACCAGAGGCAGTCTGCTTAATTTAGCAAGACCCTGTTTAAAAAAAAGGGGGGGGGGGAGTTGGGGGTGCAGCTCAGTGGTCAAGCATTTTCAAAGCATGCAAGCATGAGGCCCTGGGTTCAACCCCCAGTACTGCAAATAAAATAAAATAAAATTGTTACATGGTTTCAGGTATTCAATTAATTGTCAGCTTTGCTATAAATCTGAAACTTTTCAAGCTTAAGAGTTGGAACAAAGCCCACAACAATGTATTTTCTAAAGATGTAGATACACATGATCAAAGAACAAGCAGGGTATACATACAAAAATAAGAGAGTTTTTTGGAGATGAAGCTGGGAGTTAAATATGGAGAGGACCACATAGGTAATTAAGTGTGTTGGTAGTACTCTGATTTGTGAAATGGATTTATGAGTGTTTATTTTTTACTGTACTTTGTGACTTTGATGTATGTGAATGTTTTTAAACATGCCAGATGTTATGTTAAAATACTAAAGGAGAAGAAGAAAGAGGTTGAGGTAACTAAACTATCAAAAAGGAGGGAAAAGAAAGTTTGTGACACTATTTCTCTGAGAAAATATTTTTAAAGGATAGGTGATACAGGAGGAAGCGAATACCTGAGTCACTGGGATTACAGGCATGCACCCTGGTGCCTATCTCATGAAAACATTTTAATCTTAGTTTTAGGAATAGAATTTGGTTCTTACTGACCACCCCTAATCCTACCATGCCCAGGATTCCTAACTCTGAAAGGATTTCTGTTCTTTATATGGAACTCTTGGTTACTAGCAGCGGTGGTGATTATTAGGTGCCCTAGAGTCCATGCCCAACTCATAGCAACCCTACGTATAGCAGATGAGACACTGTTATCAGTGCTTCTCTGCTATTTATAGGGCTTTCAGTGGTGGATTGGTTTTTGGGAGTGGGCTGCCGGGTCCTTCTCCCAAGCCTATAGCACCTGGTGTTCCCAGGTGGTCTTCCATCTAAGTACTAACCAGGCCCAACCCTGCTTAGCTTCCAAGAGCTGATGGAATCAGACACCACAGTGGTACCGCTGCAGGCACTAGCAGTGGTAGTCTCCAAATTTTAATTTTTTTCTACAAATGGACTTGTGTCTTGTCTTTAAAGTGAAAACCTTTAATAACCTAGTCATATACATCCATTCTTGTTTGGTCAGGGGCTGTATTAATCTGCTGGTAAGAATGGACTAGAAACTGCTACAGCAACAAACCATGCAATAATCCAAACAAATTTCTCTCAGTGCTGCATGTTATAGGTGGGTTGATAAGAGGCTTTGAGCCACACAGTCATTCAAACACTCCTGCAGTTGAAATTTTTACCATTTTCTGGTGTACTTTGAAACATTCATCCTCCTCTGTCTCTGCATTAGGTAAGCTAGGAGAGACTTGCCTTAGAAAATTCAGCCAGCCTGGTAGTGACCGACCTCACATCTAGCCACATTGTGTTGGCCAGAACTAGTCCTATGGCCCTGCCTAACTGGAAGGGACTCAGGAAATGTTGGGAAGCAGTCTCTCTCTGCCATAGACAGTTCTAGAACTAAATTCTAGAACTAAATTCTAGAACTAAATTGGAATCCTGGCAAGCTTGGTAGAAAGATAGTTTATACAGGCATATCCATGTACCTGTTTGTTTGCAGTTTAGGTTTTACCTTTTGGAGTTTTTTATTTGAGGTATTCTTTCTATCTATGTAGCCCATTGCTAGCCTTGAACTCACTATCCTACTGCCTCAGGCTCCTGAGTGCTAGGATTATAGGTATGAGCCACCAACCAACTAGGTTGTATCCTTGAACCACATTTTTTCACTTCCTTCTTCTCCTTCTCCTCCTCTTCCTCCACTTTCCCCTCCTCCTCCTCCTCTTCCTCCTCCTCCTCCTGTCTCACTATGTAGCCCAGACTGCCCTTGAAATCAAGATCCTCCTGCCTCAGCCTCCCAAGTAGCTGTGATTTCAGACATGCACCATCATGCCAAGCATTAAACCACATCTTAAATGTTGAAAATCACATGTAAGTAACTAGTCATTTATTTTTCGATATTCTATATAGATTTTAGCCTGTAACTCTACCACTGTGGCGTCCAGTCCTGTCAGATCTCAGAAGCTAAGCGGGGTTGGACCTGGTTAGTATTTGGATGGTAGACCACCTGGGAACATCAGGTGCTGTAGGCTTGGGAGAAGGACCTGGCAGCCTACTCCCAAAAAGCGTTCAGCCATTGAAAACCCTATTAATAGCAGAAAAACACTGACAATAGTGTTGCACCTGCTGTAGAGTCACTGTCAGACGCCGACTCAACAGCACCTAAAAACAACAACATATAGCTTGTATTTTCTTTCAGGTTAAATGTACAGATTGAAATTTAGTGCATAAAAATAAATCAATAAAACAGTTAAAGGAAGAATTACATAAATTTAATCTATGCATTGTTTCTCTGTTGTTTCCTTTTTATGGTAGCATGAAAACATTCCTTTTGAAGATAAGATTGCATCAGTTAAAGTGGTAAGTTCATGTACTAGTAAGCTAAATATTATGATGTTGAAGTTATATTCATGGGTAAATTTGTCAATCAGCTAATATTTTGTATATACTAAATAGATTTTTAGGTATTGAGAGTAGACACAGATAGTAAGATAGTAGAATAAATGTTTATGACGGGCTGTTTTATGTAATAAAATAGAAATTTTGGTCTCAAATTTTTATTCAGAAAAAATTAATCTTGTGTAGTAATTTGAAACCAATGTGTGTTCAGAATTAAAAGAACACATGTAAATTTTCTGAATTCCTAATCACAGTGAAAATTCAGTGAGAATCAAGACAAAAATGTTCTTGACCTAGTGGAGTTCATAGGTTGTTATAGTTCCCTGGGGGGTGGGATTTAGCTTAGTTGGTAGAGTGCTGCTGTGTGCTCTCTGAGGCCTTGGGTTCAATCCCCAGCACCACAAAAATGGGAAAAGGACATGGCAATCTACTCCCGAAGCAATTGCAAAACAATTAGCTATTGAAAACCCTATGAATAGCAGAGAAGCAGACATGGCAGTGTCGGGAGTGTTTCATTCTGTTGTATATTAGGTCACTATGAGTAGGACCCAACTAACAACAACAACATGCAAATGTAAGTAGGATAAGCATGGCCAAAAAGAAAAAAAATGAGGGAGTAGGAATAAACAGAATAGAGAATTGAAAGCAGATTTCTTCCTTGAAGAAGTGGGGTTTTAACCCAGGTCTCAGGGATCAGTAGGATTGTATCAGATCAGTGGAACGGTCCATAAACAGTATGAGCAGAAAGAACAGTATGTGTAAAAGGCAAGACAAATGAGCATGTGAGGTATTCCGGTAGCTGACTGGGAACCAGAAGGAATTAGAGAGCAAGGGGAAATGAAGCAGGAGGAGAAGCAAAGGGACAGGGGGAGATCACATTTTTTACCTTCTCAATAATTTTAAAGATTTTTGGATTTTATTCTGAGAGCATTTGAAAGTCTTAAATATTTAAGTAGGGGTATGCTAAGATACAATTTAAATTTTTAAGGATTATTCTGGCTAAAATGTGGAAAGTAGAAGAGGAGAAAGTGGATTCAAGATGAAATATTCTGAGACTTGCCAAATTGAGGTGGGAGATGAAGATGTCTTTTGACAAGATGGTGTTTTACTTTTAAATAGTTTGAAAGAAAATGTTAATGTTTGTTTTGAATGGTGGAAATCCGAGTATTGACTTTTTCTTTATTTCTAACATTTCTCTTTCAGGATTTTCTGTGGCATCCAGAAGTTAATGGTTCTATGAAACAGTGTATCAAAGTGTGGACTGAGGTCTGTACCTATTTCAAAATATAGGCCTTTTTTTGAGCAACCCAAACTTTTTATTTATTTATTTTTTGGTAGTGCATGGTTGAATCCAGTGCCTCATGCGTGTTTTTGCAGGCACTGTACCACGGGGCTGCACCTCCAGCCCATTTTTTACTTGTTGAGACAGCATTTCAGTAAGTTACACAGATTGACTCTGGCCTCAGACTTGCCATCTTCCTGCCTCTACCTCCTGGGTTGCTGGGATGACAGGCATGTGCCACTGCACCCGGCTGAGCAGCCCAAATTTAACAGCCTATGAGCAGCCATTGCTTTTCTTCCCTTTACTCACCTGTCCCACTCTTCTGTACTTTATATAAACCTTCTTGAGAGCAACTGAGCCGTGCTGGACTGATTTAGCACTTCACTAAGAGAAAGTGTTGATCCAATCAATATCGCTGCCTCATTATCACCAGATAGATTATGCTTATATCAGACCATCTAGACATTGAATTTTCTGTTACTACTATAACTCAGCTAATTCAAACCTAAGCAATAGACCAGAGTATGGTGTTGCACACCTATAGTCCTGGCACTCAGGAGGCAGAGGCAGGAGAGAGAGTTTGAGGTCAGGGACTGGGAATGTAGCTCAGTGGTAGAATGCTTTCCCTGGGGGGGGGGGGGGATTTAAAGAAAAAGAAGTAAAAGAGTTTGAGGCTAGCCTGGGCTACATAGTGAGACCATGTCTCAAAAAAGCAAAACAAAACAAAAACAAGTAATCTGTG